>CAUYOR010058391.1:0-10223 GCA_963573925.1 Callimico goeldii | reverse complement strand
AAAAATACAAAAAATTAGCTGGGCATGGTGGCACGTGCCTGTAATCCCAGCTACTCGGGAGGCTGAGGCAGGAGAATTGCCTGAACCCAGGAGGCGGAGGTTGCGGTGAGCCGAGATTGTGCCATTGCACTCCAGCCTGGGTAACAAGAGCGAAACTCTGTCTCAAAAAAAAAAAAAAGAATTTGTGAAAGTGAACTGTACAGTCTTTCAGGCTAACTGATGGCACCATGGATACCATGTTAACCTCTGTGACCTGCACAGACACTCCAGATGAGTTCCTGGAAAATTTGAAGTAACTGGAAGACCATGAAAAGAGGAAGAAATGATCAACCCCTGTGGCGCCTACTTAACTTTGAGACATTCTCTATTGTTCCTTATTGCTGCCCCAATTGATAAGGCCATTGGACTTTTGTAACCGACCTTGGTCAACACTCCACAACCTATAACCCCCTCCCAGCTTGCAAACCTACTATCCCCTCCCAGCTTACAAAAAAAACACCCTAAACTGTAACTTCTGTAACTTTCCACTGCCCACCCCAAACCTATAAAATCAACTCCTATCCCATCACCCTTCACTGACTCTGTTTCTGGACTCAGCCCACCCATACCAGGTGAATAAACAGCCATGTTGCTCACACAAAGCCTGTTTGGGGGGGTCTCTTCATTCAGCACGCATGGTTTCACATGAACATCTTTGCCTCATTCTCAGTAACAGAAAAAAAGCACTTTTTTCTTTTACCATGTATGATATTAAGTTGTAGGTTATGTGTAGTTTTCTTTATAAGTTTGCGGCTGAGGAAATTCCCTTCTATTCCTGTTCAGCTAAGAGTCTTTATCATGAAGATTTTAAATTTTAGTTTTTTCTGCATCCATTGATATGATCATATGGTTTATCTTGTATTAGTCTGTTAATATGGAGAATTGCATAGATTGATTTTTCAAATGTTGAACTTGGCTTTCATTCCCAGAATAAAACCTGCTTGATTATGATACATTATTTTACTTTTATACATATATATAAAATGTATGTTGTATACATATATATGTATTTTATATATGTTGCAGAATTTAATTTGCTAATTTTTTAAAAAAGTTTTGCTTATTTGTTCAAAAGGGATATTGGCCTATAGCTTGCTCGTTTTCTTCTACTTTCTTTGACTGGTTTTGATATCAGGTAAATGCCAGCCTCATAAAATAAGATAGAAACTGTTGTATCCTTTTCAATTTCTGGAAGATACTGCATAAAATTGATGATTTTTTTGCTTAAATGTTTGGTTGAATTCACCTGAGATAATCTGGGTCTGGTGTTTCATTTTTGAAAGACTGTTTTTTTCAAGTATCAATTCAACTTATTTAACAGATACAGGATTAATCAGATAATCTATTTCTTCCTAAGTGAGTTTGGATAGTTTATTTCTTTCAAGGAATGTGTTTGTTTCACTTAACTGCCAAATGAATTGGCATAAAGTTAGGTTCAAAGTGAAAGCACTAAACCATCTTCTGTGGACTTGATTCATCAGAATAGTTTTCAAAACCTTTAAATGCTATTTGGGTTTTCCCAAAGTATGCACTGCCCAGAGACTAGTCTTGGATCTCAGCACTGTTCTATGCTGTACCTCAGTTCTCAAAGGCTTTGCTATATTAATTCAGTCCGGTTCCATGTGTGAAGTTCAAGGATAAGCCAGAAACTTCATATACAAATTAAAGGATCCTTTTCTCCAGTCCCTCTTCTCTGTGATTTCCCCGGTACTCTCTGCCTCTCAGTGGTACCTTTTCCTGGTACTCTGGCTAAAAACTGGGAGTTTTCCCTTCCCATGTTTTTATGTACCCTCCATTAGTGTGTCAACCTGGAGGAGAAACCCAAAAGAAAAGAGTCTAACAGGCCACTCCAAGAGTCTTGTTTCATCACTGGAGCTTGCCTGCCTTAGAGTTGAAGGGGGGAAAAATAAGTTCCATCTTCAAGGATCCTAGGATGCACTACGATCCAAACCAGGAGATATGGAAAGAAAAGATAAACAATTTTTTTAAATCATAGGAAAATGACCTCCATATGGGTTAATCTTTGAGCTTTTATTTCTTCTTAGTACGTCGATAATTACTTTTTCAAGTCCTCAAGCAGTTCCTATATGTATCCGTTAGGTACTCTATAGTTTTAAATTACATACAATGAGAGAGATAGGGTGTAGTATTTACTCCTTTTTACCAAGAATTGATAATTAAAGCTACTAATTATGGCCAGGCATGGTGGCACACGACTGTAATCCTAGCACCTTAGGAGCCCGAAGTGGGCAGATCACCTGAGGTCAGGAGTTCAAAACCAGCCCAGCCAACATGGTGAAACCCATCTCTACTAAAAAATAGAAAAATTAGCTGAGTGTGGGGACCTGTACCTGTAGTCCAAGCTACTTGGGAGGCTAAAGCAGGAGAATCGCTTGAACTGGGAGGCGGAGGTTATAGTGAGCTGAGACTGAGCCACTGCACTCCAGCCTAGGTGACAGCACAAGACTCCATCAAAAAAAAAAGCAGCTTATAATTAAAATAATAATTAATAAATTATAGTTAACCTTTATAATATAGAAAATAGTTATATTTCAACGTCATCAATACAAAAGTTATCAGTTAGATATTTTACATTTTTAAATATAACACTTTAGCATCTGATGTGTATTTCACACTTACAGCACATCTCAATTCAGACTACCCACATTTCAAAGACTCCATCACCACAAGTGGATACTAACAACTATATTGGACAGCACAGACCTAGAGGAAACACTGATTAGGAAAGACAGAAATAAAGGGAATGAAGGGAAGGTAAGAACGAAAAGTCACCAAATTTTCCATGACTACCTCCACATAAAATGTCCTCACTACCTCATTAGATAGCATATTCTGTTGCTGGGCAGTTAGTAATCATTGGAAAAAGTTCTTTCTTATGTGCAAACAGAAAATATAGCTACAAATCTTTTATCCACTAACACAAGCTCTACTCTAAGCATTATTCTACATGATAGTCCCCAAATCATCTGCAGATGATTGTCAGGTCTTTTTTTTTTTTTTCATCTTCTCTTCTCCAGGTTAAATATGCCTAGTTCTTTCAGTGGTTTATAATAAGGCAATTTTCAGGAAATTAGGCCACATGATTCTTATGTATATCAGGAGAATATACATGTTGCTGATTCTGGGAAAATTAGACTAATTCAGAAAGGGATATAATGTCCTATCTTCAGATATGTTTTAAATGAACTTTTAACCTTGTATTTTTGTATATTTGCATAAAATAACAATATTTTAAGCCAAATGCTATAAATTAGCATTACTTTATTGAGCAATAAATATTCTACTGCAGAAAATTTTAGTCTTTGTAATCTTCCAATGCATATTCACAAACTGTTTCATTACTGCAATTTAATTCTTTTTTAATAACTACAATGCAGGTGACACTATAAAAAAGAAAGTAAGCTTTTTCAACCTTTCTATGATTGTTGTTTTAAAAAGTAGTCCAGAATTAAATATAATTTTAGAACAAACCAATAATGACCCCTGTCATGAAACAGTAAAACACTGGGGGGAAAAAAGGGAAAATTTAGCAAATAAGCTTGATTTTTATATACCGATACACACATTCACACACCCTTGATTCAGGTGTAGCTCCTAGAACACAACGTATTTACATTTCTTCTTCTGTAAATGAAATATCATAGTGAGATGGATGTTTAAAGTTAGTTTAAACATACAGAATAAGTAGCTTTGCATTTACTGAGAAGTAAGAGACATTGCCATTTGGAGGAAACTGAAAAAACCCTGAGATGTGAAGCAATAGAAAAAAAAAAGAGTAATTAATTATTCTATACTTGAACAAGCTTAAGAAAAAGAGCATGTGACTATAAAGATTTTGGTTAAACTGGCAGGATAAATGATGCTTTCTCATTCGCTAAAGATAAAATTTTCATTTATTAATTTACTCAATCCCTCAACGAATATTAAACATATACATTATGTTAAGTACTGTCACTGACAGAAAAAGACTAAAGAGATTCTGCCATAATAAAGCTTGTAGTGTTGATTCAAGATAGGGTTATCAATGGATCCTAAAACCATTGGACAAAATGCTTTTCAGAACAGTATACAGTCTCAGAGCGTCACCTCACAGATCACTAATTAACTAAAATTGAGGAAACGTATCTTTATAATGGGAAAATCTGGTAGATGCAACTTAATTTAAACAAGTGGTCAAGCAGCAGCAACAATGGAACAAACTGTCATCATGGACCTTGTGGTAACTGTACTGGGAAATATATAATATCGCTTATTTTAAAAGCTTGACAAATATATTTAAACTGAATACAACCAGGAAGATAAAACCAGACACCAAATTGTGGGACATGTTACAAAACAACAAGCCCAGACTCTTCAAAATCATTAATCATCAGTGTCATGAAAAATCAAAAAAAAAAAAGGTAAGAAAATTGTTTTGATTAATGAAAATAATTTTTTTAATGTGAACGATAAATATAATGCATGATCTTTCACTGGAACACAGATCTGGGGAAAAAATGGTAAAAGAACATTAATGGACAACTGGGTAAATATAAATATGGACCACAAATAAGATGCTACTGTAACCATTGTTAAACTTCTTGAGTATGATAGTGGCACTGAGATTCTATAGGTGAAAAATGTTCTTTTATTGGGAGATACATAGTGAAGTAGGAAAATATTTGCAACTTACTTTAAAATGACTCAAAGATCTAGAGAGATACTGTACTATACGTCTATATCAGCATACACATATACATGTGAGTAAAGAGAGATTTTTAAAACATGGCAAAATGTTAACAACTGATAGGTTAAATAAAGGGTTTACAGATGCTCATATTATAATCTGTTCCAATTTTTAAAAGGCAGCTGTTATCCTTTAAAATAACAATTTGAGAGAAAAATATAACACGAAGTAAAAATTTATTAGCATCACAAGAAATGAACAAATAACACACCATGTAAATTCCGAAAAAACAGGAATTAGTAAGGATCTAACAGAAGTCTTAACTGAAGAAGTAGCACTTGGACTGGGAGTTAGAAAACAAAAATCTAAAATTTAAAAAGTTAAAAATACATTAATATATTCCTTTATAAAAAGTGAAACAATATAGCATATAGACTGTATATCAAAAAATTAAAGAATAAAACAGATTTGGAAACAAAGATCCAAAGGGAACATCATGAGCAAAAGCAGAGTAGCAGGAAATTCAGGGTGTACCTGGGAAGTGTAGCAAATGCCATGGTGACCCACCGTATTTCCCTTGGTCCTCCTACCCAGAGGTCACCCACAGTTCTGAATTCCTGTAAAACAGTTTCTCAGCCATGGCACTATTGACATTTGGGAATGGATAACTCTTTGCTGTAGGGGGCTACCCTGTGAACTGTGATATGTTTAGCAGCATCCGTGACGTGTACCCACTAGATGCCAGCCAGTAGCACTTTTTCCCCCAGTTGTGACAACCAAAAATGTTCACAGACTTTGCCAAATGCTCCCCAGAGAAAAAAATAACCTCCTCCCCTCCCCCAAACCCTACCCTCAATTTGAGAAAGAACCACTACTACAAATCACAGCCATCCAGCTCCAGGAACTGCATCTGTCTGCATAAGGGCATTCTCTGGCCTCTAAGGTAGCTTGGCCAGTACATAAAAAGGCTGGACTACTTGGAAGTGAATGACGCCAAGAAAGAAGGATAAGGATGGATGTATAAACAAACTCCTTGCCCTTCCCTGAGACAATACTGAAGTGAGTTTCACATAGCTGGGAGGTTGAGAGTGAAACATAACCCCACTTAACCACAGCAATAAACTACTCTCAGTGCACCCTATTTTGGCTTTTCTCCCTCTCTTCTCTTCCCCACTCCCTCACTGTGCTTCCAGAGATCACTTCCTGTATTAGTCCATTTTCACATTGCTGATAAAGACATACCCAAGATTGGGCAATTTACAAAGCAAAGAGGTTTAATGGAGAACTCACAGTTCCACGTGGCTGGGGAAGCCTCACGATCATGGCAGAAAGCAAAGAGGAAGCAAGTCACATCTTGCATGGATGGCGGCAGGCAAAGAGATAGCTTGTGCAGGGAAACTCCCCCTTATAGAACCATCAGATCTTGTGAAACTTATCCACCATCCTGAGAACAGCATGGAAAGACCTACCCCCACGATTCAATTACCTCCCACTGGATCCCTCCCACAACATGTGGGAATTTAAGATGAGATTGAGGTGGGGATACAGCCAAGCCATATCATTCCACCCCGACCCCCGTCCATATCTCATATCCTCACATTTCAAAACCAGACATGCCTTCCCAATAGTCCTCCAAAGGCTTAACTCATTTTGGCATCCAAAGTCTCATCTGAGACAAGGCAAGTCCCTTCTGCCTATGAGCCTGTAAAATCAAAAGCAATTGTTACTTACTACATAAAATGGGGGTACAGGTATTGGGTAAACACAGCCATTCAAAATGGGAGAAACTAGCCAAAACAAAGGGACTACAGGCCCATGCAAGACAGAAATCCAGTGGGGAAGTCAAATATTAAAGCTCCAAAATTATCTCCTTTGACTACATGTCTCACATCTAGGTCATGCTGATGCAAGAGGGGGGTTCCCATGGTCTTGGGTGGCTCCACCCCTGTGGCTTTGCAGGGTACAGCCACCCTCCCAGCTGTCTTCACAGGCTAGTGTTGAATGTCTTTGGCTTTTCTAGACACGTGATGCAAGCTGTCAGTGGATCTGCCATTCTGGGGTCTGGAGGATGGTAGTCCTCTTCTCACAGCTCCACTAGGCGGTGCCCCAGTGGTGACTCCGTGTGGGTGTTCCGACCCACATTTCCCTTCTGCACTGCCCTAGCAGAGGGTCTTCATGAGGGCCCCATCCGTGCAGCATACTTTGGCCTGGGTATCCAGGCATTTCCATACGACTTCTGATATTTAGGCAGAGGTTCCCAAACCCCAATTCTTGACTTCTGTGTACTTGCAAGCTCAACATCCACATGGAAGCTGCCAAGGCTTGGGGCTTGCACCCTCTGAAGCCATGGCCCAAGCTCTATGTTGGTCCCTCTCAGCCACAGCTGAAGGGGCTGGGACACAGGGCACAAAGTCCCTAGGGTGCATACAGCACGGGGACTCCAGGCCCAGCCCATGAAACCACATTTTCCCCCTAGGCCTCCAGGCCTATAATGGAAGGGGCTGCTGTGAAAACCTATGACATGCCCTGCAGACATTCTCCCCAGTCTTGAGGATTAACTTTCCACTCCTCATTACTTATGTAAATTTCTGCAGCTGGCTTGAATTTTTCCTCAGAATATGGGATTTTTTTTGTATCACATTGTCAGGCTGTAAATTTTCCAAACTTTTATGTACTGCTTCCATTATAAACCTTAATGCTTTCAATAGCACCCAAGTCACCTCTTAAATGCTTTGCTGCTTAGAAATTTCTCCCACTGGATATCCTAAATCAACTCTGTCAAGTTCAAAGTTCCACTAATCTCAAGGGCAGGGGCAAAATGCCACCAGTGTCTTCGCTAAAACATAACAAGACTCACCTTTGATCCAGTTCCCAGCAAGTTCCTCACCTCCATCTGAGACCACCTCAGCTTGGATTCTATTGTCCACATCATTATCAGTATTTTGGTTAAAACCATTCCACAAGTCTCTAGGAAGTTCCAAACTGTCCCATATTTTCCTGTCTTCTTCTGAGCACTCCAAACTATTCCAATCTCTGCCTGTTACCCAGTTCCAAAGTCGCTTCCACGTTTTCAGGTATCTTTTGAGCAGCACCCCACTCTACTGGTACCAATTTACTATATTAGTCCATTTACACACTGCTGATAAAGACATACCTGACACCAGGCAATTAAAAAAAAAAGGTTTGATAAAGAACTCACAGCTCCATGTGGCTGGGGAAGCTTCACACAATCATGGCATGAGGCAAAGAGAAGCAAGTCTCATCTTACGTGGATGGCAGCAGCCAAAGAGAGAGCTTATACAGGGAAATTCCCCCTGATAGAACCATCAAATCTCATGAGGCTTATTCACTATCATGAGAATAGCACAGGAAAGACCTACCCCCATGATTTGATTACCTCCCACAAGTCCTTCCCACAGTACGTGGGAATTCAAGGTGAGATTTGGGGTCGGGACACAGCCAAACCATATCACTTCCCAGTGAAGTATATGTACTCAGATTTTTGTCTCAAGGCCTGCTGTTTCAGGAACCAAAAAAGGCAGGAAGGTTGGCAGTTCAATATTCCTCCTGGAGAAATGAAATTTTAGACATCTAATCATGGCCCTGTGTGATTTTCCAAAATCATATCTCTGACAGTTCTGCCTGTTAAATGACAACCCCACAGAAAGACAGCACTCAGTCTGGGCCACTAAAGATCAAGGCCATAAGACAAGGCTATGGTATTCTTATTTCTATCCCACAACTAGTGAAGGAAGGCAGCAGGTCTGTGCCCAAAAGGCAAATAAAGAAACAAACAAAGCTACTTAATACAGAGGAGAATGGTTCAAGCTATTAAAGCTGCCTGATGTACCAAATTAATCAAAAAAAAAGCACAGCCTGAGCCCTGGGAGAGCCTGGCTCGGCAACTCACTACAGCCAGCCAGACATTTTCACAGAGTACAGCAATTTCTTACAAGAGTTATAGCTGGTGAGTAGCGAGGGGACAAAGACTGAAAAGACTGGCCTGAGGCCCAGAGTTTAAAAAGTACAAGATGAGCCTGAAACATCTGGTCGTGCCAGAAAACAAGAAACTATCAAAGGCTTTGGGGGTCATATCAACAAGACTTGAGGAGCCATCATGCAGAGGCTCCTGGGCAAAGAAGAGTGAATTTAACCATCAATAACAATTACTATAATGAATTAAAACACATCAAATGATTTTAAACCCATGAGTTATGATACATTAAAAAATCAAGTCATCTTCGGAAGATATAAAGGATCTACATGTTATTTTGAAAACTGGAAAATAAAGGAAAAGAAAGAATTTATCCTATCTTTTCTAAAGGAAACTGTACTCAGGATTACCAAACAGTTGATCAGGAAAAACTATTTACGCAAGTATTCCAACTAATAAATGAAGAAGAAATGACAGAATATTCCATTTTGCAACACTTAACAAATTGATGGATCTAAGCAAAGACCATTGAAGGCTGCCATATTATAGACCTCTAATGAAAGACTATGCTACCTGTGAGATATTCTTACCAGAAATAAAAACCAAACCAAACCAAAACAAAACAAAACCTGAACCTAAGTAAGCCTCTAGATCAAACTACCACATTAAATGACCCCACAGAAATGAAATCATCAAAATCAAACTGTGGAAAACTAGAAAACATATGGCCTGGAGGAGGATCCAAGATGGCCGATCGCTAACATCTCAGGATTGTAGCTCTCAGGGAAGGCGTGGAGAACTAGAGGAAGCCACACTTTCAGACAAATTCTGGTCGCTCATGGAGCAGAAGATTCCCAGTGGAAGAGTCACACGGGTCGCCAGCGCGACTCTCGTGGACGGCGCAGCGGTTTCGCTGGCACCTCGGCGCTCTTGGAGCAGAGTAAACAAGGCCGGCTCCCCCTCCTGACCGAGGTTTGGAGGACGGCGCAGCAGTTTCACCGGCACCTCGCAGCTCTCGGAGCAGAGTAAACAAGGCCGGCTCCCTCTTCTGACTGAGGTTTGGATGACCCACAAGGCTCTCCAGCACAACTCCGGCGCAGCGGCTGTGACGGCACCTCGCCACGGCAGCTCTCGGCGCAGAGTAAACAAGACTGGTTCCCCTTCTGATCGAGGTTTGGAGCCCCGGAAAGGCAGAGTCGCCTGATACGGACACAAGAAGGAAGCCAGACAGGAGAATCCTGGACGGAAAAGCATCATCAGTCTTAACGCCACTGTTCTGGCCCCAGGAACTAAAAACTTGGACGTCCACTGGAGACCTAATCTGAAAGTTGGTAATTTCAAAGTCGACAGGAGGATAAATTTACAATGATGGGAAGAAACCAGCGTAAAAAAGCTGAGAATACTCAAAGTCAGAAAGCCTCTCCCTCTAAAGATGATCACAGTTCCACATCAACAATGGAACAAGGCTTGATGGAGAACGAGCGCATCCCAATGACAGAATCACTCTTCAGGGAATGGATAATTAAAAACTTCGGTGAGTTAAAAGAACATGTTGTAGCCCAA
>CAUYOR010058390.1:0-27151 GCA_963573925.1 Callimico goeldii | reverse complement strand
GGTGGTGTGGGTGCGCTGCGTACCCGCCATTGCACTCCCGCCTGGCAAACAACACCGAAACTCCGTCAAAAAAAAAAAAAAAAAAAAAAAAGCTTGAGCCTCTTTTGTTCTCTGCAGCGCTCCTCAAGGCAACCTGGCAGTGTGTCCCTGGCTGTCGTCCTCAACTTCTGCACTTGAATAAATTCTCTTTAAACTAGATTCTGACCTTTTTGTTCCTTTTAGGCAGAGAGAAACTAATAACTTAAACCAAATACTTCAGTTATAATTAATATTAAACTACAATACACCATATTAACAGCAAATTCTTGCCAGTTACTTTCTCCTCATATATAAATAAACATGTACACACACTCTCATGCTAAAATTTCATATTAAGCACAAAGCACGTAGGCATTTAAGCAGTTTAACTTCACAAAAAGAAGGAAGATTAAAATCCACTGAAGTGTTATCATATGCAGACATAGAGGCTGGAGGCGACAATCACTGCTAACCAGTAACCTCAGAGAAGCACTGGAACCAGTCTCCAGTGTTTTCTGTCCCACGCAAAATGGCCCCAAAGCCCCAAGAGTGCTTAGTTTGTTTGCCTTTTCCTCAGTGCTTAAACAACAGAGGGAAGCCAGGATGCCCAAGAGTTGTAAGAATAGCTTAGATGGAAAACACAGATATGAAAGACTCAAGCATCACTGAGAATACCTACAACATAACTGTTATGGGCTGAATTGTGTCCTTCCCTCACCCCCAAAGTAAATTCAGAAGTTGAAGTTCTAACCCCAAGTACCTTAGAATGTGACCCTATTTGGAGGTAAGGCCTTTGGAGAGTCAATCCAGTTGAAAGACAGGTAAAGAAGAAGGACAGTGTGAAGACACAAAGGGAAGACAGCCATCTGCAGATGGGGAGAGAGGCCTGGAGCAGGTCCGTCCTCACCACTCTCAGAAGGAACTACCCTGCTGACACCTTGGTCTTGGGCTTCCAGCCTCCAGAACTGTGAGAAAATTATTTCTGTTGTTTAAACTACCCAGCTTGTACTTTTTAATGGTAGCCCTAGAAAACTAATGGCAAAACAAAATGAGAAAGGTATTTGCTCACTAAACTCAAAGAGAAGCACTAAAAAAGATCACAGTGGCAAGAAGGCATGCCTCGCCCGTGTTCTTTCAAACAGCTGTCCATCTGTCTGAAAGTGAAGCATCTTCTCTGCAAGAAATATGATAATAAGGAGGAACAGAGTCCACACTCTAGCAGGAATTCATCAGATCAGGTCTTCTTAGCTCAAAAGCCCATGTAAAGGCATCCTCTTTCAGAGTAAAATCCCAAGTCCTTGCGGTACCAATAAGGCCTTTGTGACTGGGTTCCCCGCCACCTCTCTGAGCTCATGTTTGGCTTCTCTCCATCAACTTAGCCCTTTCTTCAGCCCTATCAGTCTCGGCATCAGGGTTTGGCACCTGCCCCTCTCCAGATACCCCCAGGCTTCCAGATCACTGCTCAAAGCCCATCATCTGAGCGAGGTCTTCCCCAACTCACTACCTAAATGCAGAATCAGCCTCCACTGAGCAGAACCAGCACTCCCTACCAGGATTCCCCGCAACTCAATTTTTTCTCCAAGGAACGTGTGAGCATCTGAATTAACCACGTATTTTACTGTTGATTGTCTGACTGCCTCCCAGGCTAGTTTAGGGAATCAGAATGCAGAGGTTTTGATTTGTTTACTACTGTATCAGTATCACTCAGCCGGTACTCAGTGAACACTGAGGAATGGACACATCTACACAGTTTTCCTTACAGGCCAAGCTGAGGAGTTAGTGCTTCTTCACAGTCTATACCTGTATTTGTTTTAAACTCACTTCTACCTTCTGTCAGGCTCAGGGAGGCAAGTCCAAGTCCAAATCCCCAGCCGAAGCTTCCACTGCCTCTGTGTGCTAATGAGAAGCCTGGAAGCATGCTTTAAGTCTTTGGCCCAACTCTTCCCTGCTGTTTTAGCACTCCACTCCATCCCTTGGCGGAGACTTGCACAGGCCTGGAGGTTTGTGTGGAATGTCTATTGTCCAAGGTGAAAGCAGTGTTTGCTGCCTCCCAGCCGCAAAGCAACACCTGCTCTGCACTCTAGATTTTAACATGTTTTCTACCTTTGTATATGCAAAGGGGAATAATATTCTAACATCAGGCAAACTACAAGGGAGTTGAAAGCCATTCTCACACCTTAATTATTCTTCAGTATCATGCCTGGGTAAGAATCTTACTTCACTGGAAGAAAAACAAACAGGAAGAAAAAGAGAGAGCATATAACATATACATATACATATACATATACATATACATATACATATACATATACATATACATATACATATACATCTCCACCTGCCTCCCCTTACGAAACCTAACACACAAGAGTGGAAAGAGAAAAAGCTATTAGCAATCCAACGCTTAAATAAAGAAACAAGATTTTATTTTTCCTTAAAAAAATGCTTGGCTGGGTGTCGTGGCTCACACCTGTAATCCCAACCCTTTGGGAGTCCAAGACAGGCAGATCACAAGGTCAGGAGTTCAAAATCAGCCTAGTCAATATGGTGAAACTCCATCTGTACTAAAAATACAAGAAGTGGCTGGATGTGGTGGTGCACGCCTGTAGTCCCAGCTACTGGGGAGGCTGAGGCAGAAGAATTGCGTGCACCCAGGAGGCAGAGGTTGCAGTGAGCCAAGATTGTGCCACTGTACTCCAGCCTGAGCAACAGAGTGAGACTCTGTCTCAAAAAAAAAAAGAAGAAAAAAAAAAGAGTAAAAACAGCTTAAAGGAAAATAAAGGAAAAGATTAAGTATATCATGAAACTTATTGGAGTCATTTAAATGACCAAGATTATGTTTCAAGATAGAAATATTAAGATTAAAAATCAACATGTGAAAAAAAATTATGTAATCATGTTTAGTTTAAAACCAGAACAGAAACATATATACCCAATGACATTTTAACCCTCTAAAAATTATGACTGCAGCTGAATAGAGTTTATACAGAAATACAGACAGAGGTTTTTGTTAGGATGAAATTATATTTACTTCTCTGATGCTGTAATCGTATTGCTTTAATAAACTGCAATATTTAAATGTAAGCCAGAAAACCTCCTATTTGCCAAAGGCCTGACAGGAGGAGAAGCCCAGGATCAAGTCGCCCTTGCAGACGAGGAACTGAAGAAAACGGACTGCTGCTTACCCTTGTGTCTCTTCAGCTGGGGAAAGCTGCTAATTGTGGTCGCTTGGATTATTTCCACTACAATTTGATACCTGATTTTTAAAAAAAGAAAAGGAAAAAAGATTTAAGAGGAAGAAAATACCATTTTTAGAAATACCTTTAGACTGTACTTATATTAAACAAATTAACAGGGGAGCTGTGAACCCTGCCCAAGGCGCATTGAAAGAATCCAACATGGACTGACGTCTACAACAGACGGGGCCCCATGCCATGTTCCAGTCCATGCCTCAGTTCCTGAGGCCCTCAGGTAAACATCACGAGCCTCTTCATCCCCACTCTGTTCCCTGTACCAGAAGCATAACTACCTGTAGAAACTGTGAGGTTATGCTCAGCCCCTCTCTCCTCCATACTCCTAGGTGACCAGAGCTTACTGATTCTACTTCTTAAATTTGCACTATCCAATAAGGTGATCACGAGCTACATGTGGCTATCTAATTAAATTAAACATGTAGTTCCTCAATCACAATAGCCACATTTCAAATGCTCCACCGTACCTGTGGCTTGTGGACCGCATCGTGCAAGAACATTTTCATCACTGCAGAAAGTACTACTAGATGGTGCCATCAAAGCTGTCCCCTCCCCTGCAGCCCCACTGCCTCATTACTTCTCACTCAGAAGACTGTCTTAACCCAAGAGAATCAAAGTATCTGCACCAGGACTCACAGCAATATTTTTGAAGCTCCCCTGATAATTTTAAGGCACAGGGAGAGTTGAGAACCATGAAATCAGAGCACCAGCTATATATGTGTGTGCCCGAGAAGACTTGCAAGTCAGGAAAAATAAACAGAATTCTTCATTTTAAGTGCCAAGTACAACCCTGGAGTTGTAGTATTTTGAGCATAAATTCAATTGTGCTTTATACATCCAAATTCTTTTTTTTTTACGGAGTCTCACTCTGTCTCCAGGCTGGAGTGCAGTAGCGCGATCTCAGCTCACTGCAACCTCCACCTCCTGGGTTCAAGTGATTCCCGCCTCAGTCTCCTGAGTAGCTGGGACTACAGGCACGCATCACCATGCCTGTAGGCTTATTTTCTTTCTTTCTTTCTTTTTTAATTTTAGTAGAGACAGGGTTTCACCACATTGGCCAGGATGGTCTCAACTTCCTGACCCTGTGATCCGCCCGCCTCAACCTCCCAAAGTGCTGGGATTACAGGTGTAAGCTACCACACCCAGCCCAATAAATCCAAATTTTTTAAGCGCCCTAATGGTTACTAAGTAGTGCCCTAATAAAACTGGTCTATCCTGAGTATTTTGCTTAGCCCTTAATTATACGAATTAATTTCATCTGCTGGTAATGCATTTATTTAACATTGTTACTTTGAACACAAACAGTGCAGTATTCTAAGATTTAATGTTATATCTGGCTGGTTTTTATAGCACATAATCATATACATTCTTTTGCTTTTCAACTAAAACCCAGAGAAGAGACAAATTTATCTTAGTCATAGCTACTCGTGGACTCCTCACAAATTTGCATTTTTTAGTTTTTTCATTTGGGTAATATGAACATCAGTGCCCGACTCCCAGGACCTCAGAGCAGGCTGTCAGGAGCAGTGTCGGCACACCACCCAGAGATGGGGCAGACACTGGTGGCTGCCTGCCCATCGTCCAGTCTCCCTTCCTTCCTTGCTAAGTGACCTACGGTGTTATCCGGGAAAGTGACACACCCAGCTAAAAAGGCCAGCTTTCTCCCCAGCAGTCAGAGATGGCCAAGTGATACTGTTCTAGCCCTGGAGTAGGCAGAAGTCACCGGGTAGGGATTCCAGGAAAGCGGTCGAAAAGGAGCCTCCACAGAAAAGCCCTTTCCAACTTTAGTCCTTACCCTTCCCTCATTCTTCTGTGTAACTCTAGCATGCAATTGGATAAGGGCACAACAGTACCTTGCAATCATGAAGGTAAAAGCTACAGGGTAGGCCGGGCACAGTGGCTCACACTTACAATCCCAATATTTAGGGGGCCTGGACAGGAGGACTGCTTGAGGCCAGGAGTTTAAGAGCCTAGGCAGTATAGCGAGACCTCATCTCCACAAAAATTTAAAAAGTTGGCTGGGAGTGGTGATGCATGCTGGTAGTCCTAGCTACTCTGGAGGCTGAGGCAGACATCAATTGACCTCGGAGTTCAAAGTCACACTAAGCTATGATTGTGCTACTGCACTCCAGCCTGGTCAACAGAGTAAGACCCTGTCTCTTCAAAAATAAAAAAATAAAACAAAACAAACAAAAAAAGACCAGGTGTAGTGGCTCATGCCTATAATCCCAATACTTAGGGAGGCTGAGGTGGGAGGACTGCTTGAGCCCAGGAGTTTGAGACCAGCCTGGAAACAAAGGGAGACCTCGTCTCTACTAAAATAAAAAATAAAAAATAGCTGGGCATGGTAGCATACACCTGTAGTCCCAGCTACTAGGGAGCATGAGGCAGGAAGATCACTTGAGCCTGGGTGGTTGAGGCTGCAGTGAGCTATGATCATGTCACTGCACTCCAGCCTGGGCAACACAGCAAGACCCTGTCTCAAAGAAACAAAAAATTACAACCTAAGGATGCTGCAATAAGAAGACAGGAGTAGCTCAGGGTTCCAACGACATCATGAACCATCAACACAGCCCCTAACTACCGACCTCAGGGCACGTGGAGACATGGGAAAAATAAACACCTGCCTCATTTAAGTAGCTGTATGTCAAGCTGTCTTGTGGCCAAACACCACTGCAACTCAGAGCTTTCTGAGGAAGACTTACGTGCTTCCACACAGCAATTCCAATCTCAAGAATTTATCATAGGAAGCAACTTAACAGAAGAAAAAAGACAAAAATAAAAACACAACCCAAAGCCCAAACTATCACATATATGTTTACTGTGGCAAGCTCTACAAAGAAAAGCATGAAAATATTCATGGTCAATAATGAGTATGGTCAGTAATGCTTACATTAAACAAACATTTCTTAATCTTTTCTTTTGTTCTAGACACATAGGAATGACCACCACCAATACGGTCCTTGCTTTCAGGACATATCAGATTAAACAGAAAGCACCCAGCCAGTAATATTTATAATCATAAAGATTACATGAAAACAGATGTTTATGACGGAGTAATTTTTAAAATGCAGAACGGCACATACATTTATGATTGTAGATTTGTATCTGTGTGTATATTAGCCAGGGCTACAAGGCAAAATAGAGATAAAATGAAGACTTAATGCATCTTCGTTGTTAAAATGGTAGCCTTAATGAGTCATTTTCAACTTTTTCTAAACTGTTTTATCTACCTACCTATGTATCTAAGCCTGTTCGAGCTAAACTTGCCTTCTTTTATCTTCCGCAGTAAGTTTCCTTACCTCTCCATTTCTCTACTAGTACCAGTATCCTTCTCAAAAACCATCTTCGGCATGTACCCTGCCAATAAACATCAGTCTCAAAGAGCTATGGATGGTCCTCTAAATGCCTTTAAATAAGCTCCTTGCTTATTCTTCCTTCATCTATCACCCTGTTTCAGGCTGCCTTCTTTCCTAAATGGTCTGTCTCCCACCAGACTTCAATTCTCTCTCCCATCCAAACCACCCTGAGCATCTGTCAATACACCCTCCTATGGGACCACTCACCTCATCTCTCCCTTGTTCAGTACCTCCTGCACCTCCCCAAATGAGTAACCCTACATTCCTGCCTGCATTCCCTTCACAACTTGGCACTGGCTCTGTTATCCAAAAATTTCTTTTTTTCCTCCCTATGAATGTGAACCTAATTAAGCCAGGCTGGTTACTACACTGCCTTCTCAAAACTGCGGTCTCATGCTTCGTTTCCCGCTGGAAGGCAGTCTTCCTGTCTCCGTACCTAGATGTTAGACTATTACCTCTTCCTTCAAGCCTTCCCCATCCCTAACGTATTACCTCTTCCCTCAAGCCTTCCCCATCCCTATAATGCACACCAGTATCTGTCTTCTCTGAAATCCTGAATTACTTCTGTCCTATAACCATATCTATTTACTCTTTTATATTGTTGTTTTAAAGAGTCACGTGTCCACAAAGAATGCTGTGAACAAAGACAATGGTATTCCCAGTCATTTCAAGACCCAATACACCTCCAAAGAATGTTGACGCATTTTTGAGCCTAAGAATGTAGGCTCAAAACTACAAAACTACACTGTTACGTATAATAAAGATATGCTACTTTTTTCTCCTCAACTAGATCAAGAGCCTCTTAAACAAAGGAATTCTGTCTTACATTCTCCTGTAGTACCTAGCTTGGCACTAAACATATGGTAGACACTCAACAGGTATTAATGAGCTAAATTAACAAAAATCAACATTTCTAACACTTAACAGGTACAAATAATACTCTGAACAATTTATTCTTTTGATATTCTTAATGATTCATGCTTTGGAACAAATGAGTCATCAAGGGTACCAAAGAAAATACACACCAAGTAAAGAGTTAAAGATTTTTTTTAACAAAACCATAAAATTACAATGTAATACCACCTAACATTCGTAGGTTGCTTTCATTAGGTTACTGGGTCCTGTTTAGATATTTTAATTTATCTCATTTAATCCTCATAAGATGGTATAATCATGAAATTAGAATTCAGATGATTCTCAGATCTATAAAAGGTCCCACCGCTTTTAAGCCCTAGAGACAGAATTATAAACTAGAGCTGCCTGACTTATAAAGGTGTGCTCCTAAACATTTTCTTGTACTCTAAAATTCAGTACAGGTTAATATTTATCTTCTCTAGTGCTTTTCCAAGTACATAAGTATGGCCAATGCCAGATCATCTTTCCAGCTTTACAGCCTTCTATATCCCTCTTGGATACTGTTTCTGCCAAACCAGACCATACACGATACCATGAACACACTCCAGGTCTTTCCCGACTCCCTTCTCATTAGTATTTCTCCTTCTCCGTAACGGTACTCCTGTTTCTTCCTGCACAGCATCACTTCCCCTTATCTGCTGAGATCCTGTTAACTCTTTTTTTTTTTGAGACGGAGTTTTGCTCTTGTTATCCAGGCTGGAGTGCAATGGCGCAATCTCAGCTCACCGCAACCGCTGCCTCCTGGGTTCAGGCAATTCTCCTGCCTCAGCCTCCTGAGTAGCTGGGATTACAGGCATGCGCCACCGTGCCCGGCTGATTTTTTTGTATTTTTAGTAGAGACGGGGTTTCACCATTTTGACCAGGATGGTCTCGATCTCTTGACCTTGTGATCCACCTGCCTCGGCCTCCCAAAGTGCTGGGATTACAGGCTTGAGCCACCGCGCCCGGCCAGATCCTGTTAACTCTTATTAAACACTATGTTCATGGCCATTCCTCTGTGAAGGTTTCTCAAGAGTTCTCTGCTGTGGAATAAAATATTTGCTCCTACTCACTTCCTTGGTGCTTCACAGTCCACTTACAATCTTAGGATCTTGCTTCCTACTTAGCTACTTATAGTCACATGGGTCTCCTGTGCTGGACTGCAAACACTTGACAGCAGGGGGTAGAATCCAAGGAGTGCAACCAGTTCATCTTATTAAGCACCAGCCCTTCTCCACATAGCACTCTGCACATAGTGGGCATCAGATGATTACTGAATCTGTTTACTTCACTTTTACTGAACATCAAGAGGAAATGACTTTTACATTTTTTTTTCTCAGCAAAACTATACAATGTATACATCGAAATATATCCAAATGCTGGCTATCCTTGAGGACATGGGCTTCCAGAGTTACCTGGCACTCACTCGGCTTTCTTTCCCCAGAGGAGGATATGACTTTGCAAGTGCTGAGTTCAGTTCAAGAATAAAGAGGGCTGATATTTGTATACGTTCCCTTGATCAGAAGTGCATAGACTGTTATGTGTTTTGCAAAATGATAATGTAAAGTCAAGAAGTCAAGTATTAGGGAGGAGGGGCATAACAAAAATTCAGCTGTTTTCCAACTCTGGCAAGATCCTACCTAGAGTATACTTTGTCCCAGTGAAGGAAAATCCGCAAAGATAACTCTCACCTGCTCCTCTGAGTGGCCACCTCATCTCTTTTTGGTATTTTACAACTGGCTAAATAAAAAGAGAAAGTTTGTGTTTCTGAACACTTCCCAACAATAAACTCACGGATATGCTACACAGCACTTCAAAGTAATCGCCTTAGAAATTTATAGATTTGATGCTGGGAGGGTGGCTCATGCCTGTAATCCCAGCACTTTGGGAGGCCAAGGCAGGCAGCTCACTTGATGTCAGGAGTTCAAGACCATGGCCAATATGGTGAAACTCTGTCTTTACTAAATATAACCCCCCCAACACACACACACACATGCCCTCCCCACACACAATTAGCCGGGCATGGTGGCACGCACTTATAATCCCAGCTACTCAGGAGGCTGAGGCAGAAGAATCACTTGAATCCAGGAGGCAGAGGTTGCAGTGAGCTGAGATTGCGCCACTGCACTCCCGCCTGGGCAACAGAATGAGATTCTGCCTTGAAAAACAAAAACAAAATTATACACATACCCAATATACAAATATATTAATTATATTAATATACATTTAAATATATGTATGTATTTAGAGACATATATATTAATATATATAATATATTATCATTATATTTAAAATAATTTATATATTTTTATGTTAATATTAATTATATTAATATACATTTAAATACATGTATTTAGAGACATATTTATATATTGGTTTTATATATTTGTATATATTAATATATATTTTTATATATCATATATATTATTATGTATATATTTAAAATATTTTAAATATATGTTTTATATATATGTTAATATTAATTATATTAATATACATTTAAATACAGGTATGTATTTAAAGAGACATATATATATATATATATACATACACACATACACACACACACATATACATGAGTCTCTTCATTTCATTAGGTATAGCTTATATGGATTTATGATGGCTCACGCCTGTGATCCCACCACTTTGGGAAGCCAAGGTGGGTGAATCACCTGAGGTCAGGAGTTTGAGACCAGCCTGGCCAACATAGTAAAACCCCGTTTCTATTAAAAATACAAAAATTAGCCGTGTGTGGTGGTGTGTGCCTATAATCTCCGTTACTCAGGAGGCTGAGGCAAGAGAATCATTTGAACCTGGGAGGTAGAGGATGCAGTGAGCTGAGATCGTGCCATTGCACTTCAGCCTGGGCAACAAAAGTGAAATTCCATCTCAAAATAAATAAAAAAATAAATAAGTAAATCCTTCGTCTCAGGTATACAATGTGATAAATGGTTTAAAACATTGTTTTATAAAAATTAGCAAGAATATGTTATGGAGTAGAATACTGTATATATTATGAACATTAAAAACTAAATAATTTATTTTTATTTTTATTTATTTAATTAGAGATGGAGTCTCGCTCTGTTGCCCAGGCCAGAGTGCAGTGGTACTATCTCAACTCACTGCAACTTCTACCTCCTGGGTTCAAGGGATTCTTGCGTCTCAGCCTCTGGAATAGCCGAGATTACAGGTACGTGCGACCACACGCAGATAATTTTTGTATTCTTTGTAGAGACAAGGTTTTATCATGTTGGCCAGATGGTCTTGTCCTGGCCTCAAGCAACCCACCTGCTTCAGCCTCCCAGAGTTCTGGGGTTACAGGCGTGAGGCACTGCGCCTGGCCTAAAGAGTTTTAAGATGATGTTTTCAGAGTTGCCACAAGCTAGGAGTGTTTTTGTTGGGGGACTCAGTTAAGGCATTTGTGAAGAAAGCCAGCCACAATGCTTTTAGCCAGCTAAGCTGAAGCTTTTCCCCATTCAGAGTACTCCTAAAAGGGGCTAATGGATAACTGAGAACGTGTATCAGAGTAGTAAAGAATGTGAGCGTTCACTCTGGATGGCCTGTGTTCAAATCCTGTTTCTAATACACACTATGTCATCCCAGGAAAATGACTTAAGCGTTTTAAAACTAAAGCATCGTCATTTATAAAAAAAAAAAAAAAAAGAGTAGTAACAGTAATTCTCCCTCATAGGGTTGTTATATACGTTAGATATATCCTTAATAATCTTAAAACACAGTCTGCGAGAGTTCGATAAATGTTCGTTATTATTCTTCCTTAACACAGCTACTGAGTCTTTAGATATGTACTAGGGAAACAGTATATATGTTTGTTAAATATGTAGATATTTAAAGTAGCCTTACTCTTTCCTGACTACAAAAGCATTTTAGCCCAATCAACCTTAGACCACCAGGATCACTCTGGTCCAACAAAATCAGGTCTGCTGACCCACATGAAGAGCGACAGACCATGCAGCGTTGGAACCTGGGGGTGTGCCTCTCCAAATGAGGGACAAGGTACTACTACTATGGGATTCTAGGGAACAGTGGAGTTAAGGTGAAGTTTGAATTAAGCAGCATTTTGATAGACTCAAAGCAGGGCTGTGTAAAGGAGTCAGTGTTGGGTGGATCAAGGGCCCATTTCCTGAGAGCTCTAAGAAAGACATGTTGAATCCAGAAATCCTTAACTATGGCTCTGCATCTGGGTTGTAAACTGAAGCTGCTGCTTTGTGTCAGCCTGCTTTAGATCATCCAGGCAAAAGTAGAATGTGTCATTCTCACTGATGTAATTCCAAACACGAACTGGTAGTTTAAGATTTTTGAAAACAAAGTTTCTCAGTGAGTAAGAAAGCACAAAGAAGGGGATCATTATGACATTTTACTGCCAGGACAGGTACTTAGGAGAAATATTGTTTCCTGTTTACTTTATAGCTGGCTTCAGTGCCTGTTATACCAGCCTGATAAATCGCTGGGCAGATTTTCCTTTCTCAGTCTGCACCAGTTTTTACTTTCTCTAAAGTGGCATATGTTCATTGAAGAAAACGAGAAAATACACAAAGCACACATTCAAAGTTAACTACTATTAACATTTGGACTATCTTTATAATCTATGTGAACATATTTTTTTGTTTTATAAAACTGGGTTTATATGCTATACCTACTGCCATTCAGCCTTTTTTATCAATTTATAATTATAATTATTATAATTTTATTAATCAATTCATAATTACAAATTATAACAATTTATAATTATAATTATCAATTTATAATTTCCAGTATGATTAAATATTCTAATGCTATGCCATTACCAATATATGGTAATCAACTGTATAGAAGATACACCAAAGATATTTTTAACCAAACTCTTTTTATTATGCATTTTGGTTATTAAAAGCTTTTCTTTATTTATATAAAACTGCAGCCTGGTGTGGTGACTCACGCCTGTAATTCCAACACTATGGGAGGCCAACGTTGGTGGACAGCTTGAGACCAGAAGTTTGAGACCATCCTGGGCAACATAGTGAGATTCTGTCTCTACAGAAAATACAAAAATTAGCCCGGCATGGTGGCTCCAGTAGTCCCAGCTACTCAGGACTGGGCTGAGGCTGAGGTGGGAGGATTGATGGAGCATGGGATGTCAAGGCTTCAGTGAGCTGTGATCGTGCCACTGCACTCCAGCCTGGGTGACAGAGAAACATCCTGTCTCAAGAACACACACAAAAAAAAAAAACTGCAAGGAACATTCTTGGAGAAATCTGTCTACACATGATTATTTCCTTAAGATATATTATGAGTCTTAAGTGCATCAAAAAGGACACCCATTTCCACACTATAAAATTGCATTACAAATAGGTAATAATTTATACTCTTCCCAATAGAAAACAAGATTCTATTTTCCTACACCCTTGCCAATGCTAGTTAACAAATGTTTAATCTTCGCCAACATTATGAGCAAAGAAAAAGTATCTCATTTTAGTGCTTACGTCTCTGAGTACTACTGAGGATAAGTACAAGGTTTTGCGCTATATTTTCATGAGGTGTGTCTAATGGCATTAAGCAGGAGGCGTCAGGAGTAAAATGGGAAGTATTTTAAGTTATGACTTAGAGGAATAAGAGGCTCTTTTCACTAAAGGGCTTTTATTTTTTTTTTTTTTTTTTTTGAGACGGAGTTTCGCTCTTGGTACCCAGGCTGGAGT
The DNA here is from genome assembly GCA_963573925.1 of Callimico goeldii. Classification (NCBI taxonomy): domain Eukaryota; kingdom Metazoa; phylum Chordata; class Mammalia; order Primates; family Cebidae; genus Callimico; species Callimico goeldii. Next base: position 13,936 of record CAUYOR010058390.1, on the reverse strand, counting down.
GCAATTGCGCAATTCTCGGCTCACCGCAACCTCCGCCTCCTGGGTTCAGGCAATTCTCCCGCCTCAGCCTCCCAAGTAGCTGGGATTACAGGCACGCACCACCATGCCCAGCTAATTTTTTGTATCTTTAGTAAAGATGGGGTTTCACTATTTTGACCAGAATGGTCTCGATCTCATGACCTCATGATCCACCCGCCTCGGCCTCCCAAACTGCTGGGATTACAGGCTTGAGCCACCGCGCCCGGCCGCCATCTCTTAAAAAAAAAGAAAAAGAAAAAGAAACAAAAAATCCAGCATTTTTAAAAAATGCCTTCGCAAGAGACAAAGAATTCCTTGAGAACATGAATGACCTACAGGCAGGCAAGGCTTGTTAAAGGCCTCTAAATTATGAGCAGCACAGAAACAGGTGCCAAAAAAGTGCCAGTGCCCTTATCTTGATAACCCTCCTCCCTTCGTGTGTCCCTGACTAGGAATCCAACTGGCTGACCCCACTTCTCTGTACAAACAGTCACTGGTACAATCTGTTCCTTGCACATCATAAACCAGCGTCTCTACAACATAAACCCAGCACACACCCCAACAAGATCTAATCAATTTTCAGAAGAGAAAAAGCCTGGCAATGAACATACACCTGTGAGGGACTCCCCTGTCACCATCCACTGCCAAAATATAAGGGCACGAGGCCGTCTCGGCTTCCCCCACAGGGCGCCTTCCTTTTGTGTGAGCAGGGCACACTCCCAGCCCAGGTGATGCTCTAGGAACACTGGGGACTGCACAATTTCATGTTCGCCCAGACCATGTCAAGTTAATAATCCATGGACTGCTGCCTTTACGTTTTTTAAACAGGGGCAGGAGGGCGGAGGGAGTTAAGAACCATCACTCAACAGTAACTTGTTTCAAACTTGGCATCCTTATTTGCCAAGGAATAAAAGTCACGAGAATATCAAACAGAAAGGGGTAAGGGAGTACAGGCCTCTCCCCCGGTGAGGTCAGACAGCTTGCAGATCTGTGAAATGAGGAGATGACCAAAAATAAAATACAGAAAACCCAAGGAAAAGGACAAGGCCCTCCCTCTAGAGTCAGGGGATCAGGGGCATAGGCACAAACTCCCACCTTTGCCCTCACTGAGGCCAAAAGCCCCAGCTTCCAAAAAGTGGAATAAAAAAGAGCATGGACTTCTTTATCCATGGTCCCCCAATGACCCCAGAAACCAATATGGCCTTACAGCACCATCCACTCCCAACGATGGCCCTCCGCCTTTCACCAGATCCTAAAGGGTAATGTGAGGTACTCCAGACAAATTTCCATTTCAGTAGCAAATGGCAGAACTGTACCTTCCACGCAAGGGAGAATTATTCCCTAACCGGGTGATGACATTGTGGGTATCTAGGAAGTTTGAAGTACACTCACCTTCAACTCAGGGTCACCTTCAAACTCATTTTTAAGATTCGGCAACAACATACTTAATGGCTACAAACTAAAATTAAGGCAAAACTACAACTAAAACTTCAGTACAGCAAAAATGTATTCCATTGCAGCATTTCTGATAAGTGAACGGACACTTCATCTGTGGGTGATTAACATCTTCCCCTGGGCTTCCAACAGCCCCCAGAGCAAATTTCGTTTGGTGGCATCCCCGTGGTCTGCTGGGTGGCTGTCAGCCTTTAAGGGAACTTTTGCCATTTCCTACTGCTTTGACCCACGAATAAAAACAGCAGACACATCAGCTAAACCCAATCATTCCCCCGCCTTCAGGAACAGGGGATGTCTTCCGGGAGGACAAATACCTACCAGCAGCCAGGAATGACCAATAACGTTTTAAAATCTACGTGGGAACTTCTTGGGGCCAAAACGAGCACTGAAGGCAGCTGTGGTATGGGGGCTGTCAATGCCTGTGACTCCTTCACCCTCGTAATTCATCTTCCCTGAGCCCGTATCAAATGCCTTTTGGGATAAATTAGGCACATTTCATAAACTGTGACTAGGATGGAAATAAGGACAGGCTAAAGCTGGTTCAGGCGAGTTCACGAAGTGAAATGACTGCCCATTAGTCCTGGCCGGCAGCAGAGCAAGGAAAAACAATCCCCCGGGAGCAAGGGCACACGGGGGTCCTACCAGCAAGAGGGGGGTGTGGGGAACCGTGCAAAACATGCAAGCCTCACTTTCCCCTCTGAAGGGCACTACTCAAATCCCTGCAGAAGAAGAAAGATTTCCATCAAGGGAAATAACCACGCGGGCCTCGGGCGAACACCCGCAAGACCATCGCGGGGAGCGGGCAGCCAGCCCCTCCGAGCACGCCGCCACCGGCCACCGCCCGCCCGCAAGGCTGGGGCGCAGGTCCGCGCTCGCCGCCCTCCCCTGGTCCGACGAAGGGCACTCCAGAGGGCGCCAGGCAGGGAGAGGGGCCCCGGCGGACATGGGCAAAGAGCAGGTGAGGAACACGGGCACCAGGCTGCTGGCAGAAGTTTCCTGACTTCTCCGACACGCGTGGGGAGGAGGGCCGTGGGAGGCGGATGGGCCAGGCAGGTGCGCCCCCGCGCCCTCCCTGCGGTCTGGGAGGAGCCCTCGCAGACAGCAGGCTCTGAGCGCCCGCCTCCCAGGCTGGCCCCCAACTCCGCAGGTCGGGTCCCGCCGGCGTCGTCTGTCAGTCCCTAGGTGGGACGCTGGGCGGGTCTCTCAGTCCCCAGAGGGCGACAGCGGGGAGGCCGGGACCCAGGGGGGACGCCCCTTCTCCGCCCCCGGACATCCGACGGCGCCCGGCCCCGCAGCCCGGCCCGATCCCCCCGGAGGCGGCGCGCGGCCCTTACCGCAGGTAGCTGCTGGAGTTGTGCTGGTTGTAGTGCTCGGGCTGTGTGTGCCAGAAAAGCATGGCTGGACCTCCCACGCGCCCACTGGGGCGCGGCAGCCAGCGCAGACACCGGCCGCGCTGAGCTCCCACCGGCACTCGAAAGCCGCACTCAGAACCCGCCGTGCGGGCCGGCTCGGCGCATTTATGTGCGGCCAGGAGGCGGGACGGCGGCGGGACCCGCCCCGCAGGAAGCGCGGCCGGGAGGGCGGCTCCTCGCGGCCGCCGCACCTGGCCGACGGCGCGCGTGCCTTTACCGCGAGCGAGCGCGCCTCTGGGACGGCCGGACCAGAGGGGCCGGGGCCGGGGCCGGGGCCGGGCGCCCTCCCGCAAGCTCCGACGTGGGGGGTCAGGTGCCCCTTGCCGCCCTGAACCCGCCCCACGCGAACCCTCTGCCCTCTGCTCCCCACTCCGCGCCCAGGGCCAGTCTCCCGAGCGGCTCCGTGGTTGGGGAGAGGCTACCCAGAGCTTTGATGTCGGAGATTCCAGCCTAGGCCATCTCTGCCCCCTTTCCTCGCTCTTTTTCACAGCACTTCACACGCTCTGAAATCATGGCTTTTTTTTTTTTTTTTTTGAGACGGAGTCTTCCTCTGTCATCCAGGCTGGAGTGCAGTGGCGCGACCTTGGCTCACTGCAACCTCCGCTCCCAGGTTCAAGCGATTCTCCTACCTCAACCTCCCGACTAGCTGGGATTACAAGCGCCCGCCGCAACGCCCGGCTCCTTTTTATATTTTTAATAGAGGATTCACCACGTTGGCCAGGCTAGTCTCGAACTCCTGACCTCAGGTGATCTGCCCACCTCGGCCTCCCAAACTGTTGAAACACCAAGCCCAGCCGGCATTTTTTTTTTTAACTTGTGTATTGATTGTCTTTCCCATTAGACTGTAAGCTCCAAGGGGGCAGGGCCTACCTGGCTCCCTAACACCTCATTACCCACACTGCCTAGAACAGTGCGTGGGACATAGTTAAGATGAATACTTGTTGAGTAAACATGGAAAAAAAAAAGGAATACATCAAGGGAGTAATCAGAGAAGGCTTCCTGGAGGAGGTGGCATGGCGCTGAGGCCTGATGGATGCTGAGGAAGCATCTCTGTGAACAAATACCTAGGGGAAAATTAGTTCCCGGCAGGGGCAACAGTGACTACCAAGGCCTTGAGGAAGACCTACTTGGCGTGGCTGGTCCTGGGGAGAGCTTAGGAGATGAGGTGAGAAGGGTGGGGAAGATGAGAGGGCCTAGCAGTCCAGGACAAGGAGCTAGGATTTTACTCTATGTTTTAAGCAGAGGAGTTACATGTCACATGTATGATTTGCCTTTTGGAAAGATGAGTCTTAGGCTGGGCACGGTGGCTCACGCCTATAATCCCAGCACTTTGGGAGGCCAAGGCGGGTGGATCACGAGGTCAAGAGATCGAGACCATCCTGGTCAACATGGTGAAACCCCCGTCTCTACTAAAAATACAAAAAATTAGCTGGGCATGGTGGTGCATGCGTGTAGTCAGCTACTCGGGAGGCTGAGGCAGGAGAATTGCTTGAACCCAGAAGGTGGAGGTTGCGGTGAGTCAAAATTGTGCCATTGCACTCCAGTCTGGGTAACAACAGCAAAACTCCATCTCAAAAAAAAAAAAAAATCAGTCTGGCAGCAGTGTAGACAGTGGGTCCTGGTGTGGAGGGGAGGGCCATTAGGAGGGAGTGGAGTTCCATGGAGCCCTAACCCACGTCCAGGTGCTGTCTGGTCCTCCAATATATGGCACAGCACCTGGCACAGAGGAGATGGGGATTCTGTCCCTCTGTATTAATCCAGTCAAATGACATCCCTTGAAGACCTGGGTCCAGAACTCCCACTCCCCCAAGCTTGGATGTGGGTCAAACCCTCCCTCACTCTGCTGCTCCTGCCCCCCTCCCTCCAGCCACAAGTCACAACTGGCAAACCACTTCCTCTGTGCAGCCCTCAAGGACTGCCACCTCCCCGCTCTTCTACCCTGTTAGGAGAATGGAAATCTTTCCCCAGCTACAAGCAGTGCTGTCACCAGACACTGTGCCAACCATTGGCTTCTCCAGGAACTGGCCCTGCTCAGAGAGCAGCCTCGCCCTCTGTCATGTCCCTCTTGGGACAGCCCACTTCCCGTGACTATCCCGGCAGGAGTATAAAAGCCTGGCCCTCTCTGCCCGATTGAGGACAGCGCTGATGCGGTATTTTAGCCCCAGAACTCCTCATGAGGATAGCTGAAGCTGTCACAGGACCTATGTCCTGCTCAGGGTCTCCCTCCAGCTTCCTTCCAGTTCCTTGCCCAGGGGTCAGTCTTAAGGCAACTTCCAAAGAAACATCCTTAACACCAACCCCCACAACCCCACGCCGTCAGGGGCCACGACAAACCCACTGTTTAAATCAGAGGCACTCTGGGGTGGTCTGGAAAGAAGCTGTCCTCCGCCGGCCTCATCCTTGAGTTCTAACTGGAAAGGCCTGTGGGTAAGCAGCAGACAGTGCAGTGTGATCAGGGACGTGAAGGCTGCCCTGTGAACACAGAGGGGGGACTTTGGAGATCCGAAGAGGCTCCAGGTGAAGTGATGTCTCCTGACCAATGGGTGAGTGGAAGTGAAACCAACCTGTGGAGATAGCCAGAGAGTAGAGGCTTCTGTAAAGGCCTGGAGGAATGGAAGTCAATATTATAATGGCTGCATCTGAATGTGTGACCTTGGGTGGAGGAAATGGACCTCATGCTGCTTCTCCCAGCAAGAGATGGTGTCTCCTTCCTTCCCTTCCCCCTTCTGTATAGGCTGGCCCTGTGACTTGTTTTAACCATAGAATGGAGAGGAAGTAATGCTGTTCCCTTCTGAGCTGGCCCCTAGGCAGCTTCTCTTTTTTTTTTGAAGTTTCACTCTTGTTGCCCAGGCTGCAGTGGAATGGCTCACTGCAACCTCCGCCTCCTGGATTCAAGCAATTCTGCCTCAGCCTCCTGAGTAGCTGGGACTACAGGCATGCACCACCACACCCGACTAATTTTCATATTTTTAGTACAGGCAGGATTTCATTATATTGGTCAGGCTGGTCTTAAACTCCTGACCTCATGATCTGCTCGCCCCAGCTTCCCAAAGTGCCGAGATTACAGGCATGAGCCACCTCGCCTGGCAAATTTTTTATATTTTAAGTAGAGACGAGGCTTCACCATGTTAGCCAGGCTGGTCTCAAACCCCAGACCTTCAGGTGATCTACCCACCTCGGTCTCCCAAACTGCTGGCATTACAGGCATGATAAGCAGCTTCTCTTAACTCTCCCAGAGCTCTGAGCCACCAGGTAGAATCCACATGCCCTATTGGAGAGGGAGACCTGGCCACCCTCCAATCCTCCAGCCACCCAGCAGAGCCCATCTAAGATACCCCAGTGGATTGCCTCCAACCACACCTCATAGAACTGAAGCAAGCCCTGCCCAAAATGCAGCCTCGTGAGCAAATAGATGGCTGTGACCTTACACCACGAAGCTGTGGGCTGGTTTGTTTCATACAAATGGAAAAATGATACACTGGATCTGTTTTGCTATTGGGAATAATTTCTTCTTGATTGTCCAACAGCATGTGGTTCATCAAAAGCCCTGTGTGCCGCTAAGGATTACATTCTCTGCAAGTAAGAAGAGATAGAGGCTTGTTTCTCCCTCAAGTTCCAGAAGTCTGGAGTTCATGTCACCCACTAGGGTACCCACGTGGCCCATATGACTGTTGAGCACTTGAGAGCTCGCTGGTCTGTATGGAGATGTGCTGGAGATGTAAAACCTGTATATGAAAAAATAATGGAACTTAGCCCCTCAGTAATTCGTTTTTCTTCTTTTTCTTTCTTTCTTTCTTTCTTTTTTTTTTTTTTTTTTTTTTTTGAGATGGAGTCTCGCTCAGTTGCCCAGGCTGGAATGCAGTGGGTGATCTGGGCTCTCTGCAACCTCTACCACCCGGGTTCAAGCAATTCTCCTGCCTCAGCCTCCTGAGTAGCTGGGATTACAGACACACACCACCACACCCAGCTCATTTTTGCATTTTTAGTAGAGACATGGTTTCACCATATTGATCAGGCTGGTCTCAAACTCCTGACCTCATGATCTACCCGCCTCAGCCTCCCAAAGTGCTGGGATTACAGGTGTGAGCCACCATGCCTGGCCACCCTTCAGTAATTCATATACTGATCACATAATAAATGATAACAATTTGAATGTGTTCAGTTAAATACAATATATTATGAAAATTAATTTTACCAGTAATATTTTTACTTTTTTTTAAGACAGAGTCTTGCTCTGTTGCCCAGGCTGGAGTGCAATGGCTCCATCTCCGCTCACTGCAAACTCCACCTCCTGGGTTCAAATTATTCTCCTACCTCAGCCTCCTGAGCAGCTAGGATTACAGGGGCCCACCATCTCACCTGGCTAATTTTTGTATTTTTAATGGAGATGGCATTTCACCGTGTTGGCCAAGCTGGTCTTGAACTCCTGACCTCAAGCGATGTGCCCACCTGGGCCTTTCAAAGTGCTGGGACTATAGGCATGAGGCACCATGCCCAGCCTATATATTGTTTATATATATGCGTATATATATATATATATATGAATATACTTTATATAAATGATTATAGGAGTGAGCCATTATGCCCAGCCTATATATACTTTATATATATATATATATATATATGTATGTATGTATATACCCCCATCTACTTGGGGGTATAGCAACTCCTCCCAGATTGGGAGGGAGGGAGGAAGGGAAAGAGAGAGGGAGACATAGAGAAAGAGAGAGAGATAGTCTGGGCTATTTGGTGCATGACAAAATAGAGAGAGAGAGAGCACGCACCAGATTGTGAAGTACACTCCGGTGTGAGCTTGCTCACTGCAGCCTCAAATTCCCAGGCTCAAGCATTCCTTACAGCTCAGCCTCCTGAGTAGCTGAAACTACAGGCATGTACCACCACGCCTGGCTAATTTTGTTTAGTTTCTAGAGATGGCGTTTCACTATGTTGTCCAGGCTGGTCTCAAACTACTGGAATCAAATGATACTCCTGTCTCAGCCTCCCAAAGTGCTGGGATTACAGGCATGAGCCACTATACCTGGCCATATGCTTATATATATATATGACCCCCCAAAGGAGATCGAGTGTGTTAGCTCATTCTCACATTGCTATAAAGAAATACCTGAGATTGGATTATTTCCAAAGAAAAGAGGTGTAATTGGCTCATGGTTCCAAAGGCTGTATAGGAAGCATAATGGCTTCTTGGCTTCCAGTGAGGCCTCAGGAAACTTACAATCTTGGAAAGCAATGGGGGCGTGAGACGTTTCACATGGCCGGAGTAGGAGGAAGAGAAAGAGAGTAGGAGGAAGAGAAAAAGAGGAGGGAGTTGCTACACCTTTTTTTTTTTTTTTTGAGATAGAGTCTTGTTCTGTCACCCAAGCTGAAGTGTAGTGGTGGAATCTTGGCTCACTGCAACCTCTGTCTCCCAGGTTCAAGCTATTCTTCTGCCTCAGCCTCCTGAATAGGTGGAACTACAGGAGCACACCACCACACTGAGCTAATTTTTGTATTTTAGTAGAGATGGGGTTTCACTATGTTGGCCAGGCTGGTCTCGAACTCCTGAGCTTGTGATCTGCTAGCCTTGGCCTCCCAAAAAGTACTGGGATTACAGGTGTGAGCCACCATGCCCGGCTGCTACACACTTTTAAACAAACAGGTCTCATGATAACTCATTCACTCACGAGAACAGCACCGAGGGGATGGTGCTAACCCATTCCTGAGAACTGCACCCCATGATCCAATCACCTCCCACAAGGCCCCACCTCCACCCTTGGGGTGGGGGGAAATTACAATTTGACATGAGATTTGGTGGGCACATAGCTGCAAACCGTATCATGGGATCTCACTGTATTGCCCAGGCTGGTGTTGACACCTGGCCTCAAGCAATCCTTCTGCCTTGAACCCCGTCCCTCCCATGCAAGACCCTGCTCTGACTCTCCACCTTCTCCCTCTCTGGCCAATATTGCTTCCATCAGTCCTTCCAGCAGCAGTCAAGTTTTCTCATTCTGATAAGGGCTGCCCTGCTCCCTGCCCAGTAGTCATGGTGAATTGCCCTGGGTGGAGTCACCCACAGGCACTTTGGCACGGTGCCCTCCCTCTAGGGCCAAACAAGCACCCTGTTATCTGCTTCGCAGCTCCTTCTGCAAACCGCCCTGTTACAGGTGCCAGTCTCTGCAGGGGGTCAGGGGAGCACCTCTAACCCAGGGACTGCTGCTCCAGAGAAATGGCGGAAAGCAGTGAGTGAGACTACAGAAAGACTCTTATGGGGGACATGGCTGAGGCCAAGGAGGGAGAAGATACAAGTGCTCCCCATTCATCAGGGCATTTAACCCTCAGCATCCTAGGGAGGTATATGTCATCACATCTATTTCACTGATGAGAAAACTGGGCCCCTGAGATCCAGCAGCTTGTCCAGACTTGCACAGCTGTAGGGTGTAGAGCCAGGACAGAGCCCAGGGTGGTCTGCTGGCTTGAAAACCCAGGCCCCATCTGCTGTGCCAAGCTGAAAGGACAGGTCAGACAAGAAGCTGGAAGAATTTTCTTGAGGAATTTGACACACTGGGGGCTCCCCAGTGAAAGAGCGCAGCCTGATCACCCTATAGTGCCAATGTGTCAACAGCCCCTCCCATACACTACTGAACATAACATAGGGAGACCCCTAACATAGGGTCTCGCTGTGTTGCCCAGGCTAGTCTGAAACTCCTGGGCTCCAGTGATCCACATACCTTGGCTTCCTAAAATGCTGGGATTAGAGGCATAAGCCACTGCACCTACCCTTGTTGAGAGTCTTAACCTCATTACCCTTGACTTTCTTCCAGGTGAAATGGGACTACTTTCCAGGGAAGTTTTCAGGCTCACATCAGAGACTGAATGAAGTGCCCGGTACAGCACCAAATACACACTAGGTGCTCTGTTAATATTTGCTTCTCTTCCCTGGGTTCAGTCCTACCCAAAAGCATGGATGGTGTGTCTGTGTCTGTTGCCTGCTGAGCATGGTCTGATATTGGAGAAACATCGCCTCCACCCGCCGCTGAGATCAGAGAACCACAGCTGTCCTTGTACTGCTCCTACTGTGCTGCCTCCAGTAGCCAGAGGCAGGGATACTATTCCTCATTGCCTTATCCGTGAATGCAGCAGGCATATGCCAGGGTTGCCTAGAATCTTTTGTGCTCTTCCCCATCCTTTGTTGACAGGTAGTTCATTAAATCTAAGTTGCCATCAATTGTAAGATGCACAATTATTTTATGGACCAATAAGAGGAAATGAAGGCAATTAAACACAGGCATAATGCTTTCTTATCATTTAGAATTTGTATTTTGTTCTTGAAATATCTCATTTAAGGCCAGGCATGATGGCTCATGCCTGTAATCCCAACACTTTGGGAGGCCAAAGTGAGCAGATTGCTTGAGCCCAGGAGTTCAAGACCAGCCTGGGCAACATAGGGAGACCTCATCTCTACAAAAAATATAAAACATTAGCCAGATATGGTGGCTGTCTGTAGCCCCAGCCTGTATGGTGGCCTGTAGTAGCAGCTACTTGGGGGAATGAGAGATGAGCTCTAGCTACTTAGGGTCCAACTTGAGCCTGCAAAGTTCAGGATGCAGTGAGTTATGATTGTTCCACTGCACTCCAGCCTGGGCAACAGAGTGAGACCCTGTCTCAGAAAAAAGAAACGAAGATCTAATTTCTATTTATTGAACTGTATATCTCTCTCTCTCTCTCTCTCTCTGTCTCTCTCTCTCTCTCTCTCTCTCTCTCTCTCTCTCTCTCTCTCTCTCTCTCTCTTTGAGACAGAACCTTGCTCTGTCGCCAGCTGGAGTGCAGTGGCACTATCCGGATCCACTGCAACTTCTACCTCCTGGGTTCAAGTGATTCTCCTGCCTTAGGCTCCCAAGTAGCTGGGACTACAGGTATGCACGCCACCATGCCCAGCAATTTTTTTTTTTGTATTTTTAGTAGCGATGGGGTTTCACCATGTTGCCAGGACGGTCTCAATCTCTTGACCTTGTGATCCGCCCACCTCATGGATCACAAGTGGTGGGATTACAGGCGTTGAGCCACTGCGCCTGGTCAGAAGTGTAGATCTCTCTTGTGCATGTATTTTAAAAGGACCCATGTTTAGTGTAGAGTCTTCTGGATCCCTTTTAAACTCAGAGTTGTCTGTGTTGCTGGTTTGGCACCATGGGCAGTGCACTGGGCCCCCAGGAGCATTGATTTTGCAGCATTTATGATCAGTATTTCACTGTTGGCCCAGGATTTTCTTCCAACCTGCTGATTTCCCTCTGCACTCTTTCAGTACACAGATTCCATGTATGTGCAGGCAATGTCAACCACATGGCAGAGGCATCACCCACTGTCAGAAGCATCCTGATTTCAGATACATGAAAATGTGGAGAAAATGTGTTTTAGAATCGATGAAATAGGCTGGCTCCCCAAAACTGTGAGTCCTGTCTTCTGAAGGTCAAAGTTTGGTAAGCTGCATTTCCCAGCTTCCCTTGCAGGCTGTGACCCAACTTCCACCAATAAGATGCACCCATAGGAGGCTCTGATTTGGAAGCAACATGAAGCAGGCTGGGCGGAGGTGGTCTGCTGCTGGTACAGGGGGCAGCAGGAGCAGTGTTTCTGGGGTTCATTACAGCAATTACACAGTGTGTTGTTTCTGGAAGCTTTGCCTGGACCTGCTTATTCAGTCTTTTTTGACAATTCTGGTGGGGATAAATTCCTCTCTGCCACGACTAGTTAGAGTTGCCCACTTAAGATTTTTTTTTTGAGACGGAGTTTTTCTCTTGTTGCCCAGGCTGGAGTGCAGTAGTGCAAACTCAGTTCACTGCAACCTCCGCCCCGGGTTCAAGCAATTCTCCTGCCTCAGTCTCCTGAGTACCTGGGATTACAGGCACATACCACCACACCCAGTTGATTTTTGTATTTTTAGCAGAAACGGGGTTTCATCGTGTTGGCCAAGCTGGTCTGGAACTCCTAATCTCAGGTGATCCACCCGCCTTAGCCTCCTAAATTGCTGGGATTACAGGTGTGAGCCACTGCGCCTGGCCCACTTAAGATCTTTTATTTCCTTTTTCCTTGTCAACAAAACCCTGATTTTACTGGGGGGTCAGCAAGCTGTGCCCAGTTAAAAAAAAAAAAAAACTGTATTTCTTAGGCTCCTCAAAGAGAGGGCTAACCACATGACTAAATTCTGGCTAATAAGATGTAAGCAGAAGTTGATGGGCGGAGCTTTGGGAAAGATTCCATTGCAGGTGAGCCAGCCCCAGTGTGTCCCCCAAGGTAAGGTCCCTCAGATGTGTTGCATGGGTCAGCTCCCCAAACTAGGGTTTCATTTTGTGATTGTTAATTGTAGCCATAGGGCACATATTTGAGGGAAGTAGCTTCATAAACAAAATCACACCCTGAAATATTTATTTGGAATTCTGGAAAGGCAACAAAAATATGAAGCTTTAGGTTTCCTGCTGTGTATCGATAACCCTCACAGGAGACAAGGGACATGCTTTTGGTTCTGTACACAGGTTTGTACCTGATCCCCATTCAGCATGAAAGAAGTCTCTAGGCACAAATTGGCCATGTGTTTCTGTAGATAATGTTAGTTCAGGAAACATTTGACAGGCTAGAAGCTGACTCTATCGCCTTGTCTTTTTTTTTTTTTTTTTTTTTTTTTGAGATGGAGTCTTGCTCTGTCGCCCAGGCTGGAGTCCAGTGGTATGATTTCAGCTCACTGCAACCTTCACCTCCTGGATTCAAGTTATTCTCCTGCCTCAGCCTCCCAAGTAGCTGATATTGCAGGCGCCCACCACCAAGCCCAGCTAATTTTTGTATTTATTTTTAGTAGAGATGGGTTTCACCACATTGGCCAGGCTGGTTTCAAACTCCTCAACTTAAGTGATCTGCCTGCCTCGAACTCCCAAAGTGCTGGGATTACAGGCATGAGCCACTGCACCTGCTTGCCTTGCCTTTTCTGAAGTAAATTTTGAATTCTATGACCACTGACTTGGGTTTTCTTTTGTATTTTCAAGCTTTGTCATAGAATTCTTTAACGTCTGTCGTATAGAAAACCTGTATTTGTAACTCAACAAATGCTGATTTTCCTCATGTTTGTTCTCTACCCCTTTTGGTATCCTCAGAAGTTGATTTTGGTTTTCATGATGACCCTGTTTATTTTTTTTTTTTTTGGTGGGGGGGAATCGCAGGGGTGAGCACATCCGGAGTGCAATGGATAAGCCTCGCCCTGAGAAAACCACCTTCGTGATCATGGAATCTCCCCTGCCAGGTAAGTATGACCCTGTTTCTTCATTTTTTAAATTGAAATGTTTGCCTTGTGAAGCTTTAAAATATGATTATAAGTTTCTTTGCAAATTAGGTGGTCTTGTGTAGCAACATGCCACACCTATTTCACACTGGATGCAGCACCAGCTCGTTACTCTGTTGAACCTAATAGGGAAGTCCAAGTAGCGTCTTTCCCGCCTAAAAGTTCCTGATAGCTTACACAAATACATTTTATTGCAAAGGAAGATGGGAGAGAGAGCCAAATCAGTTGACCAGCCTCCTTTTGCCCTTGCCTTTTCTGCTTCCCCACTGCTTTGAAGGTAGAGGTGAAGGCTGGAGCTCGGGCAGCCATCTTGGGAAAGCTAGATGTCCATTCTAACACTGAGCAGAAATACAAAAGGAGCCTGAATCCCTGGAGACATCATGAAGCCATCACTTCAGCCTTGGATTACTCAGCAGATCCTAGTGGATACTAATTGATCTTAATTTGGTATCTCAAAGCGGGGGCTGCAAATTACAGAACCTGCAGTTTGGGAACTGACTGAATGGAGAGGGTTGGATTTGGGGCTGTAAAGGTTAAGTTGTGGCAAGCTGGAAAGGAAAGGGAAGGGAGGAAGGGAAAAGAGAAGGAAGGAAGGAAAGGAGGGAGGGAGGGAGGGAGGGAGTTTTCTACCTACTGGGAAGATCTAATTAAGGGTTGCTTTTCCACCTAGACCTATTGTTTCAAATAACCTCAAGGCATGGGCAGAGGGGGAAGGGCAAAGGGCAGAGATCAT
>CAUYOR010058389.1:0-17292 GCA_963573925.1 Callimico goeldii | reverse complement strand
ATTCTCCTGCCTCAGCCTCCTGAGTAGCTGGGATTACAGGCATGTGCCACCATGCCCAGCTAAGTTTTTGTATTTTTAGTAGAGATGGGGTTTCACCATGTTGACCAGGATGGTCTCGATCTCTTGACCTCGTGATCCACCAGCCTCGGCCTCCCAAAGTGCTGGGATTACAGGCTTGAGCCACCACGACCGGCCCGATTTCCTCTTCTTATAAGGACACCAGTCAAATTAGATTAGGGCTCACTCATATGATCTTATTTTACCTTAATTACCTCTTTAAAGGGCTTATCTCCAAATACAGTCACTTTCTGAGGTATTAGAATTAGGGCTTTAGTTCATAACACTGGGGAAATCATGGAGATTATTCTGATTTTTTTCCCAGGGACTACTGCCATTTCTTGCCTGATTCCAGGATGTTGAAAGCCACTGCTTTATACATATAGTGTCTACCTGATTGATTGATTGGTTGATTGATTGATTGATTGATTTAGGCGAAAGAGCCTTTCCAGTCCCTGTTATACCCTCTGGGTCAGCAACAGAAGTCCTGAGCCTGAGTTCCTGATCACTTCACTATACTTTTTCACATTTACTTTTCACAAACATGGGGAGATTTAGGGGTCTGCCTTCTGCTTATCTTTTAGTCTGAATTCAGTGATCACTTCCACTAGGAAACGTTAGGAAACTCTGACGTAGATCCTATTACTGTTGCTTCCATCGTGTCCTGTAACATCACAGACCCTGTAGTTGATTATATTTGCTTACTTGGGTTTCATGCGAAATCATAATTTCTGTTAATGCCAGGGCACAGCCCAGAAACTGTCACAGTGCCTGACATGTAGCAAGTACCCAAAATATTTGTTGAGTGAAGAGATTTTGTATGTCTACCTTCCATGCCCTCAAATCATGTATAGTTTGGACAATTACAAATTACTTAGGGTCTGAAATTTGAAAAATATACTAAATGTGAAGTATGGATCTTGTATGCCTTTTCATGAATATAGACATTTAGCTGCACTTAAAGATATCTAAATTATTATCCTGTACTGTCTAAGACAAGGCCACTCTTACTTGGTGGTTCTGGTAGCAGCTACCTGACCCTGACTCCTCTCCCCTCTCCCATCTCCCTTCCTTCTCCTATTTTATTTTGTTATTATTATTATATAGCTGAGGAACTAGAGAGGTTATTATTGTATATCTGAGGAACTAGAACATCATAAAGTTAGTAACTTACTGGAGGATAAAAGCAAATCCCAGAATCAATTAATTACAGTGACTGTGCTTCTTGGATTGTACTTGGCTTTCTGCACCTTCTAAAGCTTTTAAAACAAAAAATATCCCTTAAAGTCTTGATAAACTTGATTATTCTAAGGAGACCTACATTACTCCAAGCCTGGCCTTCAAAATATACTACGAAATAGCTGGGTGCGGTGGCTCACGCCTATAATCCCAGCACTTTGGGAGGCCAAGGCGGGTGGATCACGAGGTCAAGAGATCGAGACCATTCTGATCAACATGGTGAAACCCCGTCTCTACAAAAAATGCAAAAAATTAGCTGGGCATGCTGGCGCGTGCCTGTAATCCCAGCTACTCAGGAGGCTGAGGCAGGAGAATTGCCTGAACCCGGAGGTCGGAGGTTGCGGTGAGCCGAGATCGCGCCATTGCACTCCAGCCTGGGTAACAAGAGCGAAACTCCGTCTCAAAAAAAAAAAAAAAAAAAAATATATATATATATATATATATATATACACACACACACACACACACACACACACACACACACACACACTACAAAATCTCCAGTATTTCTCAGTAATTTATTGGGTAAATTTTACCAAGTATCTTTTTTATTTGACAATTAGTTCTTTCAATGTTTTACTGTTCTCATGTGATTGTACATCTTTACCTTTATTATTAGCTTCCTAGGTTCTTGGAGCCATTCTCAGAATTAAATCACAGTATGTAATCTTTACAAAAATCTGGTTTGCATAGTACTTCCCATATTCTGAATCTTCAGTTTGAAAAAATTATGTGTACACACACACACACACACACACACACACACACACACACTTTTTGGAATGCAGCACACTTACAATTTTAGAGCTTTAAACATTTGAGTTTTTATAATGTTTGAGAAATCTCTAGTCTGTTATTAGCATTGGTTGTCAGATATGGACACATTAAAGCTGTGAAAGGATTAGAAGCAAAAGCAATGACCTAGAAGTAGTTTAGCCAGGTAGACCGGTGTTAATCAGCCCAGCTTTGGAGTGTGTTATATAGAAATATACATGTCTATGACAGTCTATCCATGTCTTAAAAAATATGTAATTTCTTTCCTAATTCATTATAGCTCAGGCTGAATATACATTAGAGTAGGTATGTTTTAGAAAAATCCTAAATGTGTACAGACTATTATATCATCTGTAGATAAACTTCATACAGATACTTCAGGATCACCCCCTGGCAAAACCAAATGGGCCACATTTATGTTTGTGTGTTCTCACTGCCTTCACACCTTACAATCCTGTCATTTCCTTGTATTCTCCCAGGACTGAGTGAATTCTCATCCAAGACTTTATTGTTCCTACAACTGCATCAAAACGTCTTGTACATTTGAGAATCTTCTCCGATTCAAAAATAACAGTTCTCCTGTATAATTTTATGACTTATGTTTTGGAAGATGGGAAGGGGAATAGTAGATAAGGACCCAGTGGATAGCAAGGTATCTGATTCATCTGGTCTGACACCAAATAAAGTACGCTTCCTCAAAAAAAAAAATTAATAACACATTAATAACCAGGTCTCTCCATCCCATCCCAACAGACCATCATAACCATTGCTAACTTTCTGAGCATTCACTTTATGCTAGGTCTTCTCCTTAGAGATTTATACAGATTACATAAATTTAATTCTCATAGTTGTGGTAGTGGTAAGTACTGTCATTAACCTAATTTATAGCTGTAGAAACTATAATAAAGGTTAATCAACTTTCTCAAACTCACACTTGATGTAATGGGATTCAAATGTGACTGAAGTATGTTTGTATCATCCCTCCTCTGTCTAGGTGCCTAGTGCCTGCTCCTCAGCTCCAGCTGGGTCTATCTTTTTCTCTAGATCTTGGAGCTCTTATTTTTCTCTTGATATGGGGTAATAGATTATTTCAGCAAACTAATTCTTGCCAATCTTTTTAACCTTTGATATGTTTTCCCCTTACTTAGCAATAGCATCCCTCATAAAGAATTAAAATATGTCGAAAATGACAAGGATTCTGACAAGCTGATGCGAGAGAGGAATAGGGCAGATTGCAATAGGAACAGATGTGTTCAAATTTATTAATCCTTTAACACTGAAGGTGAACTATTGCTGATTGCCTCATGGTGTGTTTCCATCATTCAGTGCCTTGCTACGTGGGAATCGTTCCTTACATCGCAGACCAACCTCCACTTGGAAGAAGCCTCTGAAGATAAACCTTAATCCCATTCAGGACTTCTGTTTGATCTTTGGGAGACTTTTATTAACCAAAGTTACTCTTTCTGGATCTGCAGTGTCCCTTAGAAAGTGGATGAAAAATGTTTTGTACCATCTGGAGAACCAACAACTTGAAACCTCAGATATTCCAGGTCACTGAAATGAATTTGAAAGCATATCTGTCTGCATGGGTATATATCTATATGTATATAGATATATAAATAGAGAGAGAGAGAGAGATTTTGCTTGGTTTTAATTATGTTCTTAAATTTGTGTGCCAATAATTGCATATAGATTTTTTTTTTAGATATTTGACTGTGGAACATGACATTTTAAATATGTTGTAAGGACTGTTTTAATAAAAAGTTTAATATGAAGTGACCAGCTGCAGTGTGTTCTTTTCCTCCCCTAGTAGCTCAAGCCTCTCAAACATACTGTAAAATGAGTTCAGCATGTGTTAACAGAAATACTGTGCATTTACTTTTATTTAATTATTGTTTCCTCTGAACTACTCAGTTTACTATTAGGAATTCAAAGTGATATCCAAAAATTATTTGACATTATTAAAATTGATAACTGTCCAAAAATTGATTTGTTAGCGTTATTTCCACAGTTAAAAAGTTTCCATGATTTGAATTATTATTTGAGTTATTAGAAATCCTTCTATAATTATATTCCCACTAGTAGATATATTTGGGCTTTTAAAAATTTTTATATATTCTTAACAACACATATCTAGCTTTTATTTTTTAAGATATAGTGTTTATCAAGTTTATTTTCCCATTCATTTATTGTCTAGCTCATGCAAGGCACAGTTGTAGGTGCTTATGTTCTGTGGTGATGAAAAATATTACGTTTTAGTAATATTGATCCTACAGATTTTTTTCTATTTTTGCTGATTTTTTGGAAATGGATACTTCTCAGGATTAAGTAAAATTTGAGGTAATTGGTCATGCATGCTGTCTTACATATATGACTATATTTTGGGTATTAAGTGTCACAAAACTAGACATTTAAATTGTTTTAACTAAAACAAGGGATTCACTTATATACACACAGCTGTAAATATAAAGCTAAACATTTTTCTTACATATTGGTAAATATAATTTTTAAACCATTTGTAATAAAAACCTGGCTCCATTTTTTTACATTTGGCTGCTAACAGCTCGTAAGTCTCATTCCTCCCTCTTCCTCTTCTGCCACACATCTTACAGGCAAGCTGCTCTGAAAGCCCACGTGCTCCCTCCTTTGGCACTGACGGGAACAAAGTTCTAACCGTGTAAGCCCCTCCCTACATATGGAATCTACCCCCTAGCCATCATAAAATCCTTAAGCTGGTCTCACTTTCCAAAGGTCTCAAACCATTTTTGAATCAGTCTGAGAGGCCAGCCTTGCTCTTCCTCAAAAGCCTCATGGTATAAGTGATAACCCTTTTCATAGCCTCTTGGTGTGTTTGTGTCATCATGAGTCTTGGCATCCCAAACAAATTTTAGGTGGGAGTCCTTCCTGTTTATCAAAATTGCCCCAAAAGTATTGTTTCGCAAGCTCTTTAGGCTTTTTGAACTTCAGTTTCCCCATAGGGAGGTAATGGAGATAATAATCTCTAACTCACAGATTGTTAGATGATATAGTAAACTTAGAAAACCTGGCAGAGAAATGATAGTCAATGATTCAGTGGGATAATATAAAATGTGCTGTGTTTTTAAGTGTCATGCCTTTCCCCTCTTTAATGCACTGTATGCATTTCCTCATTCCTCGCCTCCTTTTCCATCCATATGACTGCTCTCCCAAATACATACCATGCATGGCCACACAGGTAACCCATGTTAAATAGCATGTACCCTTTCTTACACTTTTCCATGCTCATAATGTACTGTACATACTTACAAGTGATTTTTCTCATTAATTTAAAAATGACGTCCTACTATACATGCTATTTTGCCTCTTATTTCCTCACTTAACAATATCTTCTGGAAAGCCTTTAAAGTCAAAAATAGCTCTGCTTTTTAGATGACTGCACAGTATATCAAGAAATGAATCTACAGTAATTTATGCAGCCATTTTCTTTATTTCCTTTCACTTTTTCATCACTTCAAAAAGAATCTGATCCCTTTTAACTGTCACTCCCTTAGCCCTCAACCCCCATCTCTCAAGGCCTAAGGAATCTTCTTTCTGTCTCTATATATTTGCCTATTCTGGGTATTTCATATTAATAGACTCATATGTGATCTTTTGTGACTGGTTTCCTCCACTTAGGTTCATCAGTGTTGTAGTATTTGTCAATACTGCATTATTTTTATGGCTAAAAATACTCCATTGAGTGGTTAGACCACATTTTGTTCATCTATTATATTTGTTTATCCTTTCACTGATGGGCATTTAGGTTGCTTCCAACTTTGGCTGTTATGAATAATGCTGCTATGAAAATTGATATACAGGAGTTTGGGTGGACGTATGTTTTCATTTCTCTTTGGCCCTGAAAGTGGGATTGCTAGGTTATATTATAACTCTGTTTAGCCATTTGAGGAGCTGCCGTATTGTTTTCCAAAGAGGCTGCACCATTTTACATTCCCTCCAGCAGTTGGATGAGGGTCCTAATTTCTCCACATCCTCACCAGTATTTGTTACTATTTGATTTTTTATTATAACTGCCCTCGTGGGTATGAAGTGGCATCGCATTGTTTTTGAGTTGTATTTCCCTGATGCATCTTTTCATGTGCTTATTGGCCATTTATATACAAATGTCTATTTACACATTTTTCCCACTTATAAAATTGGGTTGTGTGTGTTTTTGTTATTGAGTTGTAAGAGTTCTTTATATATTTAACATACAAATCTCTTATGGAATTATGATTTTTCACTTTCTTGACTATGCCATTTAAAGTCCAGAAGTTTTTCATTCTGATGAAGTCCAAAGTATCTATTTTTTCTTTTGTTACTCATGCTTTTGATATCACATCTGAGAATTCATTGCCAAGTATGAGGTTATGAAGGCTTATTCCTATATTTTCTTCTAAGAGTTTTAGGGCTTTAGTCAATTTTGATTTAAAGTTTGTATGTGGTGCGAGGAAAAGGCCCCGTTTTATTCTTTTGCATGTAGGTATCCAGTTGCTCCAGCATTATTTGTTGAGAGACTATGCTTTGTTTAGGATTCTTATTATTGAACTTGGCAAAAGAACAAATCAAACACTTTAAAAAAATAGAAGGAATTGGCCAATTTATATAATCAAAAAGAAAAGGATGTATTTGGGCATAACTGGTCCTGAACAGGTGTCTTTTTCTTTCTGTCTTTAATTCCTACTTCTTTTGAATGGTTGTCCTCATTTTCTCCTGTTGCTGTTTTTACATGAAGCTAATTCTGTAGTTTTCAGCTGGGGCAATGTGATCCCCAGGTGACAATTAGCAGAGCCGAAAGATACTGGTTGTCACCCTTGTGGAGGAGGGTGCTACTGCTATCTAGTGGGTAGAGGTAAGAGATGTTGCTAAATATGATACACAGTACAGTTTCCAACCACAAATAATTTTCTAACCCCAAATATCAATACTGCTGAGGTTGAGAAGTCCTGGGCTACCTTAATGTTTGGTAGTAGCTCCTGGCTCACAAGTGCCCAGCTTTGCTACTAGGAAGGAGAGAGCTGTTCCCTTCCACCTTCAATTCAGTTAAAACTCTTGAGGGAAGAACTAATTGGCTTGGGATATAGCCAAGCTCCCTCTTATCCCCGCCTCCAATCCCTGTCTTAGGTCAGTCTTTGTGGCTAGGCGCCAATGTGCTATAATTAACACAGCCAATGTTATTTCCTACTTTTACATGTATTACGGTAGGCAGAGAAGTTATGACCAAGAGGAGATGGCAGTTTTCATTCAACCCATTGTATGTTTCACTCAACCACTATCTAAGGGGTTGCTTTATCTAGAAGAAAGAAGAGTACTGGGGAAGATAGAGTAGTACATGTCCACACTATAATTTTGAATGAACCCACATTTTTATCCAGAATTTTATTTGTTCTATATATTTATATAATTAACACTGTTATGCCTAAAATTCTTCAACAAGCAAGGACTCATGTAAAAATTGCTCTTCAAAGAATATTAGCAACTACAAGTGTGAATAAACCATTAGTCCAGCACATAAAATTACACAGGAAGTCAATCATAATTGTATTAGCTAGAAAATAGCACAAGACTGTGAAATTAGAGTTGTTAGTGCTCTCATCTATTAAAAAAAAACCTTTACGTTAGAATTAACTGAATGAGTTCAATGTGTAAGAAATATTCTTATGCAGAAATACTGAAGCTTCCATTGAAACACATGAGTTATTAGAACTAGAATTAAATTCTGAACATACTGTAAAAAAAAAATGTCATTTTAGCACTTAAAATTCTGAGCTTGTGAGTTAACTATTCTAGGCCCCAATTTCCCATCTGTGGAAAAAGGGAATTAATCTGCCAGATCTACATTGCTGGGAAGTATAAGAATAAATTACAAACAGCTGACTTTGACTACTTACTTGGAATAAAAAAAGTTAAGTTCTGCCTCAGCTTCCCCTTGTTATCTACTAAATCTTTGAAACTCCGAATCCCTTCATAGGTGAATCCTGAGATAAAACAAACAATAGTCACATTTACCAAGGCATGTCCTAGTAGGCTATGTTCAGAATGTCATGCATATGTGTGAACAGAAATAAATATAGATACATATTTAAACTCATATATAGATGGTATAGACGTGTTATGTGGTGTGTTTGTATGCATGTGTGGTGTGTGAATGCGTATAGTGATCAGTGGAAAGATGGAATAAAAATGGAGCAGGAAGCCAACTGCAGGCATGCTGTTACTTATCTCCCTGTCTGCATGTATTACAGTTCATCCAGATTTGAAAATATATTTATGTGCCTGTTCTTAAGGTTATTGTGCAGTGAGATCCCTTAAAATGGGACAGCTATTCAAATGTGTTTGCCATTACTTTTGCTTGTGTAATTCTTTAAGGCTATAATTACATACGTTCAAAAGGGAAAATTTGTACTTCCACAATTCCTGTTTATATTTCTCTTAATGTAAATCATGATGATTGAAGAGACTGTGTGTGCTTTTTATCTTAAAACATGACGGGGTAATCTTTCGGTAAGATCAGAAGAACAATGCTTTCTCATTTTAGTGGGAATCATCCCACAACATGCAGTTTAATAACAAATCAGAGCTGGTTAAATGAAGTGTTTGATAATTATGCATCAGAAATTTTCTTTCCTACTTGAAGCATTATGATTACCGATTTTAAGATTAAATTATTGTTGCTTTTAGGTGGTTTATTTGAATAATCTGAGATTCTATATTCTTTTGATGGACTTTGCATTAAAATATCATCCATGCATCCTCTTATTCAGTAATTCACTAATTTGACAAATATTTCACTACTAATAGGTGCCAGACACCATCCTCTGTGTTGCTGTAAACAATTACGGTAGGTAAACATACTATACTCTCATAAAGCTAAAAGTCTAATGAAACAGACAACATACAACAAATGATAAATCTCAATTAATGTATGTATTATTCCTTAGGGATGCCTTATAAAAGTAGCAAGAACTGGGTGGCTTCAAACAATAGACACTTTTCTCAGAGTTCTCGAGGCTAGAAATGGGAAATCAAGGTGTCTGCAGGACTGTGCTCTCCCTGATGATTCCAGGGGTGAATCTTTCTTTGCCTCTTCCAGCTTCTGGTGTTTGCCAGCAATCCTTGGCATTCCTTGGCTTGTGGGTGCATTACTTCAAACGCGTGGACATCTCCCTGTGTGTCCTCACATTGTCTTGTCTCTGTGTCCACATTTCCTTTTTTTACAAGGACACATGTCTTATTGATAGGGCCCACCTTAATAACATTATTTTAATTTGATTGCCCCTATAAAGACTCCCTAGTGAAATAAGATCACATTCTGAGCTATTGAGGTTAGGTCTTCAACATAGGTTCTTTTTTTGGGAAAGAGACACAATTCAACCCATAATAATGCATAATTCCAAATTGTGTAAAGGGACTATGATGTAGTCAGACCACTAAGACAGGGAATAATATGGAGCATCTATTTTAAATTGAGTAGACAGGGAAGCACAACTTAAGGCACAGAAAATAAGAACAAACTAGGCAAAGGGGAGTAGATTGTGGCTGAGTGAAACAACACAGGCAAGGGCCCCAAAATGGGGAAAAGCTTAATGCATTGAGGAAAGTGAAAGAAATAATCGATAATAATTGATAGTAATTGCTAAATAGCTGCTGCTCTAGGCCTCGAATCATCCCACTGACTTGTGTTCTAGAACTGTCCCCAGATCGTCCCTAAGTTTCAGAAATGAAAACATCTCATGAGACAGCAGGGGCCTGGGAGACCCCTGCATCAGCTCTATTACTTGCTGTTCTGCTGTTCTTTATTCAGATTAGTTCACCCTTGATACACTGGATATGTGATAGTAAGAACTTTCAAATGTGATATTCAGACACAAATATAGAGAAAGGCATTTTGTTTCTTTATATAGATATGTCTCTATGTCTATATACATGTACATGTGTGCAAAAATATATATGCAAATGTATTTGTACACTTGCATATATTAGTGAAAATTAGCAAAATAAACTTAAAATTATTTTATATGTCTATCTTTATATGCCCATGGTCTCTGAACTCTTAACCGCAAAAGCGTTAACTGACAGGGTAGTTGTAGGGGCTAGAGATGGAGAATACAGCTGGGTAAACAAAGAAGCAGAAAATCCAGTAAATGATCAAGTAGACTTTGATGCAGACTGGCATTCACGTCCAAATTGATCCCATTCCACAGAGAAAGAATAAGAAGTGGGAGGCTGAGGCAGAGGCCAAGCCCAAAGTCCAGATAAACACTTGCGTGCCCATTCCAGAAAAGCAGCTGAGCCATAAAGGACAGAATCCATTCCATATGGGAGGGAGCTGGGGCAAGGTGAATTCCAGGCAGGTTCCAAGGTAAGTGGAGGCACAAAGGCTAACCCTCTCAAAGTAAGTGGGGTGCATTTGGCCGTGATAGGGAACTGACTCTAGCAGGTTTAAATGGAGAGAAAAATGTATCCTCATTTAACTAGGAAGTCACTGAGTAGAGGAGGCTTAGGGTTTCTCTGCAGTTCCCTGGTCTGTGAGCATTTTGCTTATAGGCTTCCTTTCCTTACAGTATGAAAATGACTTGGTGGCTTTTAATTTTTTATTCACATACACAGTATAGAAAGGAAGCAGGAAGTTATCTTTTCCAATGGCTATTTTTTTAAGAATAGGAAAACTCTTTTCCAGAATACCCAACATCCTCCTTGGGTCTCATTTCTCCAAGCTGAAATTTATGCCTATCCTGAACCAGTCCCTTTGACGATTTTGTCACACAACCGTTGACCTAGGCCTGAGTTTCTAAGCTAATTCCAAATTAGGGCAGTGAGATAACTTTATTTAACCTACTCCTGGATGTATTACCCGTTTTAAAATTTATTATTTAGAACAGGATCTTTTGCTTAGATTATCTCTCAATTTTGTTGTAAAGTAAAGAATCAGAAAAGGATTTGATGCCTTGGTATTAGAGTGTCTCAGTTTGGAAGGCAGCCTCCAAGACAAAATTAGCAATGTCAAAGATTGATAGAAACTATACATAGAAGAGATAAAGAAGAGAGGGCCAAATAAAGGCTTCAGACTGTCATGCAGACTGGGTCCACAAGGGGAGAGGTGGAAGAAGAAAGTGGATTTAAAGGGCCTCAGAATACAGCACAATTCTCAAAAAGTCTTAGACCATAAGCAATTCCCAGAACAAAACTTTTCTGTTATGAGTCCTGGCTTGGTAGAAGTGGCCCCCAGCTCTGTTAGCTCTGCCAGGCTGTCACTGGCTGAGAGGAGTCTGAGGGAAAGTAGGATGTTTGTGTGGAAATTGTAGTGGATCTGAAGATGTGACAGTGGGGGACTGCCTGCTAACTACACTTCTCACAGCAGGGTTTCTCTTGGAGGAAGAGCTACAGGCTTAGCGGCTAAGTGACTGTCACATGGAGTCTTCCTTCCCTTTTTAGTTTCTGGAAAATAGAGAGCATAGATTTTTACCAAAACTTATTCAATGACAATGACTAATCTTTTACTCTTTCACTTAGAGACACCTTGTTAAACAGAAAAGGTTAGGGAAATTTAAATATTGCTAATTGTAATAAACCTTTGCTATGACAATTTTTGATAAAGTGCTTTATTCTTATGTATTGTAAATTTTTTTGTGAAAACTTTGGAATTACATACTTACCCCATTAAATTTATAGAAAATGTCAGCCATATAACCTAATTGATCAAGCCAGCCCTCATTGTGAAATCAATCATTATATTTCAATTTAAATAAACATACAAATTTATATTTTCATGACAGCCATCTCCCTTCTGAACTTTAAGATTGTTACATGGACAGACAGGTGATAGACAGGAGGATGGGTGCACAGGTAGGTGAATAGATAGATCAACCTTGCTACTAGCTTGTCATTTGCATAAAATAAAGCATCACAACTTTCAGCATTTCTTAAGACTCACTGCTTTTCTCTCATGAGACACAGTCACTGGAGCAAAGCATTCTTTGATTATACTCCAGAGGCAGATGATAGTGAGGTCACTAAATGAAAAATAAACCCTGCCTCACCCAAAATTATTCTGAATATTGCAACATTGACAAGAATACAGCATTTTTTATTACACAGCACATACACACACACACACCCCATATATATGAGAAATATTTTAATTTTCTCTTTGTTTAGTGACTAGTGAATTTGTACCCTTAGGCAATTAGCCATAGTAAAATTCCAGATGTGTAAGAGCTATGCCTCTCTTTTAAAGTGAGAGAACATCTACTGTAAAATGGAAAGAAAGAAAGAAAATTAGGTGTGAAGCAAAAATATTCTCAAGCAGACAGTTTTAGAAAAGAATATATTTAGGAATTTAGTATCTAGAAACTGATAACCAAAAACACTGCCGATACCAGAGTACTTTCTGGAAATTTTATTCTGTAGTCCCAGGCTAGTTTGAAGACTGCTAGTCTGAATGACCTTCCATACTTTTCATCTTCTCTAGAGTCCAAACGTAGACTGACTTAGCATTCTCCAAACATTGTTGGACTTTCATTCTTCTATAATTTTGCTCATGTTTTCCCTTCTATTGATGAGTTCATCCTTCCTGCCTTTCAAACTCCTACTCATTTCAGACTCACCTTAATATCATCCAGTCTTTGATGCATTTTCCTATTATCTCCAAGAATCACTCTTCCCTCCATCCTCCTGTGGCACTTTGTAGCTATGTTTATTTATTGAAATATGTACCACTGTTACTGAAGTCTACTTGCTTAGATCATTCTGGGAATAATACAGTCACAGAAATAATAATTATTCTCTAATTCTGTGTCATATTCTCAGCCTCACACTGTGCTAGTTCTATGCCATTAGAGAAAAATATGAAAATGTTCACTGCATAACAAACCGAAGAGCTACATTTCAACCAAAGGCTGAGACAGTAATTAGGAATTTATTGCTCTAGTCCACATTACAGATTACTGAGATCTTAATTAAACTTGTGGTAGTAGATATTTGAAAAGAGTGGCTAAAATATTAGAGGAAAAATTATAATTTTATTTTGAAAGTGAAAGAAGGACAGAGTTTTAGGATACATAAAAAGGTAAAGTGAATTGCTTCAAAGAAAACTTACAGGAAATGGACCTACTGAACTAAGCAATTAGGAAATCCATCCTAACTATAATGAATAGTTTTGTTAATAATTCAGTGGCCAGATTTCGCCACAAACTCAATGGCTGGTCACATGGCACACCTACCTTTAAGGAACACTGGAGAATTTAATATTTATTTTTACACACAGATTCCACAGAATAAAATTAGAGCTCCACTACTAGGGTAAAATGGAAGTCTAGATATAAGGTGGATAACTAGCAGTATCTGTATTACATCATGACCTGCGGTGGACAGTACAGAAATTCCATTTCTCACAGCTGTCAGTCTGCTGCAATGAATTGCAGACCTGAAGACTGAGTCTTAGGAGATGTCCTCCAGCCTGATCCAAGATGTCACGATTGCCCAGAGCTCCTCTTGAATGTCTAATAGATAGATTCTTTCCCCACTGTTTATTTCTTTTGAATCATCATTACAGTCATATAATTTTACTTTTGAATATTCTTTAATATAAATCTTCCTTAGAAGAACATCACAATAACTTACCTTTCCCCTTCCTTTCTTCATTCTTCTTTCCCCTTTATTTTCTTCTTTACTTATAATCATTCTTTCTCTTGGTATTTCATTCTCCTGTATATATCTGTCATAATATAACACATCCCCTTTAAAGAAACAAACTCAGATTCTAATATTTCAAGAGAGGGACAATTGTACTAAAATCAATACTTTTCTGGAGAGAAAACCTTTTAATTTAATTATGATACTGCAAAAACATAAAAAACTCAAAATGACTTGATGGCATAATTTGTATCCTTTAATGAAGGCTTAAATACAACCAAAGAAATATAATGTCTGCTTTTAAACTTTAAATTTTAAGATTCAAAATACATAATAGCTGCATTTTCCTTTTTCTTCTAGGACTTATGCAAATACTTTCTAACAGGCAAGATTACTTTGTGTTTCTTTAGAAATATGTGATATAAATCATCAAAAATTACGTTTATGATGTTATTATATTTTTCCCTTAAGTCAAGAATGATACAAATACTGGAAGATATTTTGGTGAGTAAATCACTTTTAGAGAAAAACATAGTCAAATTCTGCTATAACAAGTGAATGTCATAATCTTTTCTGTTTAAGAAATCATCATGATGTGAAATTCTAAATTCTGGATGGGACCATGGAAACAAAACTTAGCAAATCAGTTCCTGAATTTACAAATACATTGTGAACTCAGGTCTTTGGACACAGTATGTGACCTGTGTCGTTATGTAGGGCCCGACACTTGGTTTAATGCTCTGCTGTCACCATCTTGAAATTCTCAGTAATTTCTGAACAAAAGGCCTAATGTTTTCATCTTGCACTGTGCCCCAACCCTCACATTATAGGGTGAGCCTTGGTTGCAGTTATTTGAAAACAGAGTCAGAATTAGAACTGTTGATCCCTTCTCTTCGTACTCTCCTTCCTTAGCCAAATATGGTTTCAAGGGAATCTCCTTACTCCTTCTAATAACTTCCCTCCTAATAGATAGTGTACTATTAGGAGGGAAGATAGCATCTAATGCCATCTTTCTTAATCACATCAAGTAAATAAATGGCAAAGAGGTGGAAAGGGAGACGCTTTCTTCTTCTTCTTCTTCTTCTTTTTTTTTTTTTTTTTTTTTTTTTGAGATGGAGTTTCGCTGTTTTTTCCCAGACCGGAGTGCAATGGCACAATCTCGGCTCACTGCAACCTCTGCCTCCTGGGTTCAAGCAATTCTCCTGCCTCAGCCTCCCAAGTAGCTGGGACTACAGGCACACGCCACCACGCCCAGCTAATTTTTGTATTTTTAGTAGAGACGGGGTTTCACCTTGTTGACCAGGATGGTCTCGATCTCTTGACCTCGTGATCCACCCGCCTCGGCCTCCCAAAGTGCTGGGATTACAGGCGTGAGCCACCGCGCCCGGCCTTCCCTGTCGTTAAGGGATGAATGACTACGTTGTCTAGATCGATGTATGTGAAAATTATACTCATTTGTTATGTTCCAGAATATGTATTTAATTTCCCCAAGCAGAAATAATCTCTCCTCTTTTTGTGTGTTTCCTAACACATTTGACTTTGTACTCTACCTATGGATGAATTGTGCTATATCCTCTACTACTTTTTTTTTAGCCTTTGTTTATCTCTTTATCTACAGCAAAGGCTGGGTTAATTGAATGACATAGACTAGAACTGAAGTAAAGCATTATTTCTTACAAATTATACAATCTTTGGTCCTTATTGTATAAACGCAGTCATAGAAAAGATACCTTTCTCACTACATTTAATCTACATTAAAAAAAATAATAAGAAGGAACACTGTGTTTAGTTACTGACACCTAATCCTTTGTTTTTCTTATACTTGGGTCAGCAGAAATATGAAGCCTGGTAAGACTGCCTGTATTTCCAGCTTTTGTGGCCCTTGTTAATTCATCAAACTATTGTAAACTTTGACCCAATCAGGTTCTTTTGCAGCTTGTATATTTGTTTATCATTCAAATGCATAGAAGAGATACCACCTATTGCAAAGAATCTGTTTACAGAAAGAAGAAGCTGGTTGGTCAATATACATATTTTATGTTTCTCTATAATTGATTTGTTTCAGGGTAATCTCAGTTCTAACTGCTAATCCAGAAAGGAAGTGTCTAATCTTTACAAAACTACCGGAATAAAAGGGTATGTTTTTCTCAGCCTATCACAGGTTTAATTATAGGATAAACTTCAACAAAGTGTGTACTAAAGCAACCAAAGGACTTAGTGTGAAAAAAAAAATACTTCTAAGAGTTCAAATGTGAAGAAAATGCAAGAGTATATAAAAGAAAATCACAAGTCAGGCTTCAGATAGAAGTGGACATCAGGAAAAAATGAGTAAAACGTTTACCTTCATATACTAGAATCTCGATCTCCCTATTTATAACTACTACACCCTGCACTCCCTATTAAAGATATTTATGTGAATTTACCCTGACCTAGTTAAAAGCCATTTTAAGATTTTTTGAGTGCAGAATTCAAAAGGACATATATTTTATCACTGAAAATCTACATAGCTAAAGATATTCCATTTTATAGTCAGAAAATTGTGGCAAGCTCTTGATCATCATATCTATCACTTTTGGGCCATTACCTGATTGGGTATACAGAAACAATAATTTAGTTTCCTAGAGGACTTAATGTGATTTTTTTTTAAAAGTATTCATACCTAAAAATATATCTTAAGTTCTGGAAAATTTTGATCAACAAATAAAGCCAGTGTCACCATTCTTGATTTCTTGATGCATTTGAAAAGGCACCAAGTTGAGTTTGAGGATCAGCAATATCATGGGAGAGGGGGATGTTTCAATAAAGGCTTTTAGACTACACAACTGCAAGGGGTTTAAAAGGATGGTCTTTCTTTAATCTCTGAAGTACAAATTTACCTAAGTGGATATTTTTTGACAAATAATATGCTTCTTTCTAGCACCCTTTTGCTATCAGGAAATTCAATGTAATTTGCACTTTAATAGTGTCCCCTTTACATCAGGCTATGGGTAAAATTAACTCCCCTGGCCGGGCGCGGTGGCTCACGCCTGTAATCCCAGCACTTTGGGAGGCCAAGGCGGGTGTATCACGAGGTCAAGAGATCGAGACCATCTTGGTCAACATGGTGAAACCGCGTCTCTACTAAAAATACAAAATATTAGCTGGGCGTGGTGGCACGTGCCTGTAATCCAGCTACTCAGGAGGCTGAGGCAGGAGAATTGCCTGAACCCAGGAGGTGGAGGTTGTGGTGAGCCATTGTGGAGTGCCATTGCACTCCAGCCTGGGTAACAAGAGTGAAACTCCGTCTCAAAAAAAATAATAATAACTCCCCTTCTCTGTTTCAGTGTTTTCATATATATCTTTCTGATCTCTTTTTAAAAATTCCATATATATATAATATATATAATATAAAAATAATGTAAAATTATAATTATATATATATTATAATATAGTTATTACAATATAAAGTGATTCTTTTTTTTTTTTTGAGACGGAGTTTCGCTCTTGTTACCCAGGCTGGAGTGCAATGGCGCGATCTTGGCTCACTGCAACCTCCACCTTCTGGGTTCAAGCAATTCTGCTGCCTCAGCCTCC
>CAUYOR010058385.1:0-20704 GCA_963573925.1 Callimico goeldii | reverse complement strand
CATGGCAACCTCTGCCTTCCAGAGTCAAGCGATTCTCCTGTGCCAGCCTCCAAAGTAGCTGGGATTACAGGCACCCACTATCATGCCCAGCTAATTTTTGTGTTTTTAGTAGAGATGGGGTTTCACCATGTTGGCCAGGCTATTCTTGAACTCCTGACCCCAGGTGATCCACCCACCTTGGCCTCCCAAAGTGCTGCGATTACAGGCATGAGCCACTGCACCTGGCCCCCCCGACCGCCATTCAGTTACACCCGTGGATTTCCTCCTTCCATCTTTTCTATGCAGGATAGTCTCTGAAGGCATATTTACTTACGGGCTGATTTTAAAAATCGATGACTTTAAAGAACTATGAAAGCAATACATTGTCAGTATAGGTAGACTGGAATATAGAGAAAAGTACGAATAAGTAAACCAAACTCATGATCCACAACCTGGACTCAATCACTGCTGGTGTGTTTTTCTGTCACCTGAGCTCACAAAGAATTTGATGTTTGGCATACAAGTCATTTCATTGGAGAATTTGTGGAATTTTTTTTCTTTTCAGCCTGTCACCCAGGCTGGAGTGCCGTGACACAATCATAGCCCACTGTGGCCTCGAACTCCCAAGCTCAAGTGATCCTCCCAGTAGCCTCCCGAGTAGCTGGGACTACAGGTGTGCGCCATCACACCTGGACAATTTTCAATTTTAATTTTTAGTAGAGATGAGCTGTCACTACATTGCTTAGGCCGAAAGTCTTTTTTCTTCATATTCTTTGAAATCACTTATCTTTATTCACTGAAAAATAATCCACTAGGATCTATTTTGCTTTTCCATTTTTGATGGCTATTCATTTTTCCTTCCGTTTTTGCTATCTTAAATAATGCTGCAATGAGAAGTCTTTCCTTAGGATTCTTTCTAGAAGGGGAACAGGAGTCTTCATGTTTGATAGCTAACGGGCACATCACATACTGCTGTTAATATATAAGTTAGTATTAGGTTGGTGCAAAAGTAATTACCATACTGTCAAAAACTGCCATTACTTTTGCACCAGTTTAATATAACATTTTTGATTAGCACTATGAAGATCATTAAACAGTTTCATACCTTTTACTATAGAATTATTTATATGTTAAAGAAATAATTGAATCTGATAATAAAATCTGTGCTCAACATTTTCTTTTTCTGAGACAGGATCTTGCTCTGTCACAGAGGCTGGAGTGCAGTGGGATGATCCTGGCTCACTGCAACCTCCACTTCCCAGGCTGACGCCATCCTCTCAGCTTATCCTCCCAAGTAGCTGGAACCACAGGTGCAGTTTTTGTGTAACTGCACGCATGACTTTTTTTTCTATATTTAGTAGACACAGGGTCTCGCCATGTTGCCCAGACTGGTCTCAAACTCATGAGCTCAAGCCATCTGCCTGCCTTGGCCTCCCAAAGTGCAGGGATTACAGCATGAGCCACTGCGCCTGGCCTCTACGCTTAAAATTTGCTTTGCAATATTTTTTAAAAAGTGCAAGATTAGAAAGATGAAAGCCCTGTGTTAGGAAAATATTTAAATAAATTATGGTTTACTCCTCCGTTTGAAAGTAATATTTATGAGAGTTTGAAATCGTTATGAAAAATGTTGATTATAAGTGTAAAATAGAGATGTATGAGCTTGAATACATGGAACAATGTGCTGTGGTGAGACCTGTCAAATTTTAGTGCTTATCTCTGCCTGGCAAGATTAAATGATTTCTCCCTCATTCTGTGCGTTTTTGTAGTATCTTAAATATGTTATATTATAATTGGGGGAAGAGTTGTGTTATTCACATATCACAGATGGCGTCACTTATCCGAGATGGGGTCACTTCCAGGGAAGGAGATGTGGCTGGTCTGTGTGGGTTCCATTTCCGTCCTATCAGGAAGCGTTCTAAGCATGGTAGAAGTCATATGCCAGTGTTCTTTCCCCTTTCCACAAGATAGTGCCTCATTATTTCATTCAGCTTAACACAATCTACACTCCTACTTGGTTTTCCTGAGTGTATTTCCCCCCAGTACAGTTTTTCTAGCTTTCAGACACGTTGACACTTTCTTCCAAGTGAATGAAAGCCGCAATGTCGGGTCTAGCTCTCAACGTTTTCTCTTAATTTTGCTTCTGTTTCAAATCTCGGGGAATGTCATTTTTTCAGTTGTTATGTACACATCTATCATCATCGGTGGGATGTTGATATTCACCTACTGTACAACTCACCCATTTAAAATGTACAACACAGTGGCTATCAGTATTTTCCCGGAGCCATGCAACCTTCATGACAATCACTTTTAGGACATTTTCATCAGCCCCCAAAGATATTCTCTGCCCATTAGCAGTGACTTCCTGTTTCTATGCAAGTCAACCCGCTCATCTACTTCCTTGTCTCTATAGCTTTGCCTACTCTGCCATCAGAGAAAGTGAGTCATACCATATGTAGCTTTTGTGACTGGCTTCTTTGACTTAGCATAGTGTTTTCTAGGTTCATCTTTGTTGTAGCGTGTACCAGTATTTCATTCTCTTTTATGTCTAAATCATATTCTACTGTGTAGATTTACCATTTTATTTGTCTCTTCATCAGTTGATAGACATTTGGATTGCTTTTAAGTCTTTGGCTCCTATGAATAATGTTGCTATAAAGATTTTATAGAAGTTTTTGTGTGGATATGTGTTTTCATTTCTCCTGAGTGTATGTATACCCAGGAATGGAATAGTGGAATTGCTGGGTCATATGATAACTTTAGGTTTAATCTTTTAAGAAATTGCTGGCCGGGTGCAGTGTCTCACGCCTGTAATCCCAGCACTTTGGGAGGCCCACGCAGGTGGATCATCTGATGTCAAAAGTTTGAGACCAGCCTGGCCAACGTGGTGAAACCTTGTCTCTACTAAAAATACAAAAATTAGCTGGGTGTGGTGGCTCATGCCTGTAATCCCAGCTACTTAGGAGGCTGAGGTGGGAGAATTGCTTGACCCGGGAGATGGAGGTTGCTGTGAGCTGAGATCATGCCATTGCACTCCAGCCTGGGCAACAAGAGCAAAACTCTGTCTCAAAAAAAAATTGCCAGACTGTTTTCCAAAGTGGCTGTAGTGTTTCATATTCTGCCAGTGGCATATTGAAGATTTGAATTTCTCCAAATTTTTACCAACATTTGTTATTATCTTTCTTTCTGATTGTAGTTGTCTAGTGGGTGTGAAATGATATCTCATTGTGGTTTTGAGTTGTGTTTTTCAGTAGCTAATAATGATTATTATTTCATCACTTTCATGTTTACTGGCCATTTTAATGTATTTTTTGGAGAAAGGTCTATTCAGATTCTTTGCCTATGTTTTAATTATTTGTCTCTTTATTATTGAGTTATAAGAGTTCTTTATATATTCCAGATACAAGTCCCTTATCAGGTATATGATTTGCAAATATTCTCTCTCATTGCACAAGATGTCATTTCACTTTCTTATGGTGTCCTGTAAAAGTACAATTGTTTTTAATTAGAAATCCAATTTATCTATTTTTTCCTTTCCTCATTTGTACTTTTGGTATCATTTCTAAGAAGGCCGTGTCTAACCCAAGGTCATGAAAATTTACTCCTGAATTTTCTTCTAAAATTGTTATAGTTTTTGCTCTTACAGTTAGGTCTCTGATCTATTTCGAGTTAGTTTTTGTGTGTAGTATGAGGATGGGACTGCTATGGACTTAATTTATCTCCCCAAAATACATGTGTTGAAGCCCTAGCAACTCCTGGTGTGCCTGTATCAGGAGATAGGGTCTTTAGGGGCTAATGAAGGCTAAATGAGGGCCCAAGCGTGGAGCCCTATTCAGATGGGACTGTGGCATTGTATGAAGGGGAAGATCTTTCTCTCTCTCTCTGCCTCTCTCTCTTCCTCACTCCCTGCCATGAGCGCACATAGTGAGAAGGTGGCCATCTGCGAGCCGGGAACCCCACAGTGCTGGCACCCTGACCTTGGACTTCCAACCTCCAGAACTGTTAGAAATAAACGTCTATGCTTTAAGCCCCAGAGTCTATGGGATTTTGTGATGGCAGCCCCAGCTGACTGACACGGGGGCCCAACTCCATTATTTTGCCTGTGGCTATCCAGTTGTTCCAGCATCATTTGCTGACAGAACCAGTTCTTTCCTATTGAACTGTTTTGGCTCCAGTTACAGTTAAACTAGCTCAGAACTGAGAATAGGCTCTGTCGCAATCACCTGAGAGCAGAGGAGAACGGGGAAATGAACGGTGCTGCTCCTTTCCCCAGTTTGTAAGTAGATTAGGACATTGTAGAATTTCGATCTGAAACTTTGTCCATGGTAAGCATGAACTTTTCAATCTCCCTTTGTTTGCCAGTATTTGAGATAGTACCTCAGGGCCTTGCATCTGTTTTCCTGGCGAGATAATCAAGCAATGTCAGACAAAATAGTTCAGTCCCTTAATAAAGGTTGTCCGAGTGTTCTGGAGTGTAGCTGGAGCATCCTGGAGGAGGAAGGGGGCGGGGTGGGGAGGTGTTTGAAAGAGGACGTGTATAAGTACGTACATATTTAGTAGAATTTCACTTAAAGGCCTATGGATTTTTACAGAAATTTAAATCCCAACCAAAGAAAGAATTGTCTATCCAGTTCTTTTCCCTCTTAGCACATGGCCAAGTTTAATTTCTGCTCCAAGCCAACACCGAAAGAGAGAAAAAAAAGCAACAACAAAACACCCTTTTGCTCCCTGAAGCACACAATGGACTCATTGATCTGAGAGCAAGTTGTTTCAATTGCTTGCTTTACCTTGCTGCTGGGAAAAAAAGCAAAAAGCTCCTATGAAAACACCGCTTGTGGGAAAAGGTGTGATTCCTCTAAAAAGCTTTGCTTTGTTTCTGCGGACACGCTACTCCACAGAGCTTGAGTTGTGTAGTGAGCAGGCCACGGAACTAAACGTCAGGCCTCACAGATTGTAACTGGTTAAGCTACTGAGTCAAGCTGTGACTTGCAAATGCCCAGCAGTCTTCTCGAGGTACCCTTAGGAAATACGGAGGTCACAGTGATTCCTCTGCATGGCCACGTTCTTGGATTTCCACCCTTCAGCTTCGAAGGATACCATCGTGAACCCCCGAGAGACAGAGAAGAGAATCTTCCTTCTCCACCTTTTGGATTGGATAAAAGTGAGAACTGCACCCAGCAAGGCTGATGGTTCTGTGCAACCTTAGTTAGCTAGGCGGCCAGGTGTTCCCATTTAGAGGGGGCAGTACTAGGGTAGACTTTTTGTTCACATATTCAAAGCTGAGCTAAAACTAACACGGACCTTTTTTTCCCAGGATATGAGTGCCACAAACCTGATTCAGACTTTCAGATGCCACATCCATTGGCGTCTTCAAGAAGAAATGCAAGAAAATGGACTGAGGCAGCCCTGGTCCAGTTTCTGGCCCCTTTTCACAGTGGCATCTGTCCCCTCTTTAAGGGAGGGAAATCTTGGCTAAGGCTGCACTTGCTCAGCTATTTTTCTGCATGGTCAACATTGCATTTCTGGAATCTGCTGTGGCTTTGGGTCACGCACTGAGACAAGAATCATCTTTTCAGGGTTTAGTAGACCAGGACGGTTTTTCCCCCTTCTTTTTTTTTATTAAATCATACATAATTAGATGTTAAATTCAACTCCTTCTGTTGTTTTGGAGATGGGCAAAATCCTTAAACTCAGAAAATATTACAGTAGGTATTAAGGGACACCACATGATAAAGAATGTGAAGTTGAATTCTTACTCATGACATGCTAAGAAATGGTAAAACCAGGCCTGCTAAGATGAGCAGTCACCCTTCTACAACCTTTAAAGAGGGTTGAGGCTGGGTGTAGAGACTCATGTCTGTAATCCCAGCATTTTGGGAGGCTAAGGTGGGAGGATCACCTGCACCTAGGAGTTCAAGACCAGCCAGGGCAACACAGTGAGATCCTTGTCTTCACAAATAAAAAATTAGTCTCAGCTACTTGGGAGGCTGAGGTGAGAGGATGGCTTGAGCCCAGGAGGTTGGGGCCTCAGTGAGCTATGATTGTGCCACTGCACTCCAGCCTGTGTGACAGAGCAAGAGACCCTATCTAAAAATAAAAATGAGCCAAGTATGTGAATTCCTTTGGAGGCAGGTGTTAGAGGGCAGTGAGGGAAATTCCCCTCACTGTGAGCCAAATGAGAGGGGCTTTAGGGGGCTTCCATATTCCACTGGGAGTGGGAGTAATATGACTGAGAAGTAACAGTGAGGGAGACCTGAGCGGGAAGAATTGGAAAAAGAGAGGGAGGGAGAATGAGTTGCAGTAGGTGCGAGCCGCAGTGTCCTAGACAATGGTGAGGAAAGGCTTCTATTTTCCATGGATATAGACAGAGCCGTGCAGGAGGCAGCCAGCCCGGAGCCTTCCTGAAGGGACTCTGTCCACAGACCCCCGCCCGGACAGATGCAGTGGCCAGAGGGAGTGGATCTCTGGGTAAACGTTGTGCCTCCAGAGAAGCCTCATCTGTTTGAAGAGGGATGCTATATAACTTATCACCTAAATGCAGATACTTTCGGGAAAGAAAAGAGATGCTACTAACGGAGAGCTGAGGCAACAGGCTTCGATGCGGACTGTCCAGGCAAAGCGGACGTGCAGTCACATTTGTGTTAGGGTAGCTGAGCTGGAGGTTCCCATAACAACCTGCAGAGTCTTTCACAAAAGGGTCAGCTTTGCATGTCTGCCAGGCTCAGCGGGCACAGCACCAGGTCCCGAGTGTCCCTGTCACGTAAGACTGCTGCTCTTTTCCTCTCATCCCCACTACCCTAAGTCTGATCCTGAATGGCTCAGAAGAGGCAGCTGGGGAGTGTGGGAGGAGGGTCAGTGGGGGGAGATGGGGAGGACACTGGCCATGCAGCCCTGCCTGGCTACTGGCAAACAATCATCGTCTGCAGTGTTGCCCTACTGTAAGACGGGAGACTCCAGTTTAAATGAGAACTCAGGGTTGTATTATTACCGTAGCCTGGATACTTAAAATACTAAAATGAGGTTGCGCTTGTGACTGAAAATGACCCGTGTTTCTGGGAATGAATCAGAAAGCCACCACCAGCCCTGTCTGAGATCTCAGCTAGGGGCAGAGAAAGAACCTGCTTAAAGAGAGGGTGTGAAGGAAAAACAGAAGAGAGAGAGAAAGGTGCTTTATGATTGTAACCTATGGAACATATTTCACTAATTAAAATATGACTAAGAGGAAACACGAGCACCTCATCTGAATCGTGCACAACTACTACACAAATCGAGTTGAAGTTTCGAGAACTTCCCCAAGAGGCTGACCTTCGGCATTCCTCATGCCCTGAAATGAAGCAGGAGTGTAAAACTGATCTAGTCTGGTTGAGTTCAATTCAGGAGATTTATTTCTAGGGCCTAGCACATCATACTTAGCCCTTGATAAACATCAATGAATATGAGCAAGTGTAATGATTTGCGGAGCATCTACTATGTGCCAGAGACACGTGTTATCTCATTACTTATAATCACCTTATGAGTTTCAAGGTCCCAGATTCCCCTCTTCAGTCATAGAGTTAGGGTACTAACCCAGGTTTCTTTCTGCTATCCTCTATTACCATCCCAAGAGTTGCCAAATTTATTTTTTTGAAATGGAGTCTCACTCTGTCGCCTCGGCTGGAGGGCAGTGACATGATCTCAACTCACTGCAACCTCCGCCTCCTGAGTTCAAGTGATTCTCCTGCCTCAGCCTCCTGAGTAGCCGGGATTACAGGTGTGTGCCACAGTGCCTGGCTAATTTTGTATTTTTAGTAGAGATGGTGTTTTACCATGTTGGTCAGGCTGGTCTCAAACTCCTGACCTCATGATCCGTCTGCCTCAGCCTCCTAAAGTGCTGGGATTACAGGCGTGAGCCACAGTGCCTGGCCCAAAATTCTTAAAGAACAGAGAGAAGAAGATACATGTTAGTTTGTTTTTCATTGCTATAAAGGAATACTGAGACTGGGGGGTTTAAAAGGAAAAGAGGTTTTCTTCTGGCTCACAGTTCTGCAGGTTATATAAGAAGCATAGTGCCGGCATCTGCTTCTGGCGAGGCCTCAGGAAGCTTTCAATTATGGTGGAAGGTGAAGGAGGAGCCAGTGCATTGCATGGTGAGAGAAGGAGCTAGAGAGAACGAGGAGGTGCCACGCTCTTTGAAACAACCAGAACGCCTACGACCTCAGAGCAAGAACTCATTACCACGAGGAGGGCACCAGTCATTCATGGGAGGTCCATCCTCACCACCAGGCCCCAGCTCCACCAATGGAAGTCACATTTCAACATGAGATTTGGAGGGAACAAACATCCAAACCATATCCCACTTCATTAATGTTATAGACTGCTTTGTGGTCGGGTATGGTGATTAGGAGGAGGGATACTGGCATCAGAATGCCTGCGTTCAAATCCTGCCTCTGAGCCTTATAAACTGTGTGACCTTGAACAGGTGCTTACCCTTTCTGTGCCCCTCTAAAGGGAAGGAATAATACGTGTTATGTATTTCATGGGGTTGTTGTGAGGTTTAAATTTGTTAATATGTGCAAAGGGCTCAAGAAGATTTTAATATGTGTTTTAAAAGGTTGACTTTTAAAAAGAAGTTGACCGGCATTACTTACCTGCTTTGATTATCTCATTTCCCAGATGCTTAGAGCACAGAACTCTCCATGGCCCATGAGATTATAAACACTGCATCCTGATACTGAAGGACCCTAACCTACCCTGGGAAGCCCTGCTTTGTCCTGTTCTTCTCAGGTCAGCCAGCGCCCTCGCTGCCCTTGCGGGAATTCAGCCTCCTCTTCTCGGTCGTTTCTGCTCATGTCACTCCCCGGCCTGCCACTCCCACCTCCCCAGGGTTCTAGGTTCTTCCAGCTTCTATTACCGCAGAGATTAGATCTGCACCTGCAATGACCAGTCTTTCATCTTGTTGCTTTTCTCCCTTTTCATGTTATTTGCTTTTCTTAACAAAGGAAACTTGCAACTTCAGGTCAAATTTCCTTCAGCACAATTTTCCCCCAAGATAAAGTCCTTCCCAGAAGGCGGCTTGGAACAGGAATCTGAGGGCTTCCTCTTTCCTTTTGTTTGCTGGTAGAGTTTCCTGTTTGCCTTTACGGTTGAGCCAGCCTATGCCCCAATCACTGTGGGCGGAAGGGACCCTCCGGGAGGCTTCTGCAAGACTCTTGTTGGAGATGCCTTATTACGAACCCACGAGCCAAATCTGAGAAGCCGCCTTCACTCCTCACCTTGCCTTCCCCAGTTTTGAATTTTTCAGTTTATATCACCAGGCTCAGTATTGGTTCCACCACCAGGCAATGAAATAGCCTCCTCCCTGATTCCGATCTGTCTTCTCAGTACACGCTGATCTGTGGTAGACAGAGTCTATATTAAGGGCGCTAAATGTGAGGGCAGGCTTCAGGAAGGCTGGCTTCGAAGCGGGCCAAGAGCTCCTTGTTAGGCAGCCAAACCACAGGCGACAATGTTTGAAGTTGTACCAAGTGTCTGGTCAAAGCAGAGACGGTAAGATTTAAAAAAACTGCCTTAGAAAGTGGGAACTGGAAAAAGATAGAATTTATTCCATGCTGAGCAGCACTTAGAGGAGATGGAGCTGGTCTGAAGGAAGGAAAAGTGTCTGGGAGGTGAGAACCCAGCTAGCAGGAAGCAGCTTCAGAGGGAGTGGCCCAGGGGAGAGGAGGAAGCTGGGCAGAGGGGCCCTAGAGGACGAGGGAGAGCAAGACAGTGGGCTCACACGGCTGCAAAGAGGCCTCTTGAGCTGGAACGCAGAGAGTGGGCCTGGAGTGTGGCCAGAGAGAAGACTTTTCCACAAAGGCCCATACCAGGCAATAAGGCACAGTGGATAAGAGCGTGGGTTCTCGAGACGGAGTTTAAGTCTCATCTCAGCGATGTATTAACTAGTGAAGTTGGGCACATCGCTTGTTCTTTCTGTGCCTCAGTTTCCTCATTTTCGAAATGGGCTAATAATCGTGTCTACCTCTTGGGTTGTTGGAAGGATTAATTGAGATAGTGCTTCTCAAAGGGCCTGACACAGTAGTTGGTTAATAAATGTCAGCTGGTGGCTCTAGTCAAGTGGTATCTCGAGGGGTGGTGTCTTGATGAGCTGCTGGCCTGGGAGAGGGT
The DNA here is from genome assembly GCA_963573925.1 of Callimico goeldii. Lineage (NCBI taxonomy): Eukaryota > Metazoa > Chordata > Mammalia > Primates > Cebidae > Callimico > Callimico goeldii. The sequence continues at coordinate 10,585 of CAUYOR010058385.1, read as the reverse complement.
AGGACTGTCCTGAACAAATGGCCAAGCTATGATTTCCCTCTTCATAGACGGTGTCCTGGAATTCCTTACAGGGCGGGAAAGGAGATTTCCACTCAAAACGGTTGGCTGAGTGGTGTGAAAGTGAACCTGGGGTGGCCGCCTGAAGGGGGGTCACATTTAGAGTCTGGAGCGAAGAGTCACCTGTAACTCCCATCTGCAGGGAGAACCATCTCTGTTTCTGGATGATTCCCCCATGGTGAGTTTTGCATTTGGAGAGCAGGAAGTTGGAGACCCAGCATGACGTGGAGGTTAAGGGAACGTGCTGAACGGTGGTTCTCGGTTGTGAGTGTCCAGTAGAATCACCTTGAGGCTTGCCAGGACACAGATGGCTCCACCTGAGCCCCCACATTTCTGACTCATTGTCTCTGATAGGTTCCCAGGAGGTGCTGATACTGCTGGTCTAGGGACCATGTGGTGAGAACTGTGCTACAGAGTCAGACAGACTTGGTTTTAAACTTCCATCATTAAGTAGCTTTATGACCTTAGGCAAGTTATACAACCTCTCTGATCTTCAGTTTTCCCATCTGTAAATAGGTCAATAATTGAAGAAAAGTTAAAAAATATATAAAAAGTCCCTAGTACTCAATAAACAGGAACTAGGAATGAGTAGAGGGTAGAGAATGAGCAGGAATGGGTGGATCTGGAAAAAACTAGAATTCAAAAGGGCATCGGCCGGGTGTGGTGGCTCACGCCTGTAATCCCAGTACTTTGGGAGGCCAAAGAGGGCAGATTACTTGAGATGAGGAGTTCGAGACCAGTCTGGCCAATGTGATGAAATCTTGTCTCTATTAAAAATACAAAAATTAGCTGGGTATGGCGGCACGGGCTGGTAATCCCAGTTACTCAGGAGGCAGAGGCAGAAAAATCACTTGAATTTAGGAGGGAAGGTTGCGGTGAGTCGAGATTGTACTACTGCACTCCAGCCTGGGTGACAGAGTGAGACTGTCTCAAAAAACAAAACAAAACAAAACAAAGGGGCACAGAGGGGCCAGGCAGAGAAGCCAAGCTGCTGCTTCCCGCTCCGCTCCCCTCTGCCCACATCGTCAGTGACCAAGGTCAGCAACGCTGGGGGTTTGTATGGGGCAGAAGCACCCAAGGCAGCTTCTGGGAACCTGGCGTAAGGGAAGACTGGGCTATTCTGAGCAAAATAGGTATTTCTGGCTTGTTTTTTTAGCTTAGTAACTCAAGGCAAAAATCACATCCTAGAACTATTTTAAAGGCAGAGGAAACCTCCACTGAGCTGTAGCCCCTCCCACCCAGGGCTCTCAGGGCTGGATTTGGGCTCCCAGAAGAACACAGTGTATCTGGGCCTCTGTGCTGGACTCAGAATATTCTCCTGCAGCCCCATCTGTGGAAATGGAATCATGCTTCGAGGTTCTTTGCCTCTGTGAAGCTAGTGGCCCCTCACAGGCTGGTTTAATTTTTAACTCATCATCTGCTACTTTTTTCCCTGAGGCTGTAAGCACTGGAGAGTCATGATATGGAATGTATCCTTATGCCTTTTGTGATCTCTAGCAAGGGACTGACTGGCTCACTACATGTGTGGTGAACAGTAGAGGGAGAGAGTGAGGAAGGAAAGAATAAAAGATGGAAGAAAGGAAAAAAAGGGAGGAAAGGAGGAAGGGTGAGAGAGAAGGAAAGATAGAAGAATGGAAGGAAGAAAAGAGGAAGAAAGAAGGGATGGAGGCTGGGTGTGGTGGCTTATGCCTATAATCCCAGCACTTTGGGAGGCCAAGGCAGGAGGATCACTTGGGGCCAGGAGTTCAAGACCAGCCTGGGCAACATGGCAAAAGCCCATCTCTGCTAAAAATACAAAGAATAGTCAGGCATGGTGCACGCACTTGTAATCCCAGTTACTTGGGAGGCTGAGGTTGGAGGATTCTTTGAGTCTGGGAGGTCAAGGCTGTAGTGAGCCGTGATGGTGCCACTATTCTCCAGTCCTGGTGACGGAGCAAGACCCTGTCAAAAAAAAAAAAAAAAGATGGAGGGAAGGAAGAGAGGGAGGAAGGATGAGAGGAAGGAAGGAAGGACACATTTCCTCAGCATTGCTTTAGTAGGGCTTTTATTTCTCACATTCGGAAGAGCCGACCAGAGGGCATGCCCTGTCTCTGCAGAGGTTACTCCCAGGGAACAAGCTCAAGGCCTGTGAGACGGCATAGGTCACAGAGGAGCATCCTGGTCACCGAGCTCCGGAACAGGAGGATGAAGGACAATCACAGGGGGATTGAGAGAGGTGGTTTGAGCTTTCTAGCTGTGTAACCTGTAACCTGCCTGATCCCGTTCCCTCTCTGATGCCTGCTACCAGAAGGAAGTGATCTCTTTCTCCTCTGAACCCAAAAACCACTCTTTCTATGGGCATGATGTAAGGGCGGGCTGTGGGTGCTCTCGGTGGCCCGTGTGGGCAGAGCAGCTGACCACCACTCTGAGCGTCTTCTCCTGTTTTCCATCAGTAAAATCCATGGGTGAATGAGATTCCCAGGTGCTTCAGCCCAGTCTCCAAGCCCCAGCTCCTTGTGGTTTATGTGGCCTCAAAGACCTCAGCAGGTCCGCAAGCTGCAGGAGCCCTTACAAACACATTCACCCGCTTGCCTGTGTTCCGGGCCCCAGATGATCTCTCCAAAATGTCATCCCACTGTGAACACAGTGCTGGTCGGTGCCCCTCTTCATTTCAGGCCCCCAACCCCTGATTAGGAGTGCCCACCTGTTTTCCATTTTCAGTTGTGGACCTAGAGACGCCTTGACTCTTCTTACGTCTGCTGGGTAAATGGGTTCCCTCCTGCTCTGACTTGCCGTTAGCCCCTTTGGTCTTCTGTTGAACTCCCTAACCTTTGTGAGGATATAGCACCTGTGGAGATAAGGGATAGTCTCTGAATTCTCAGTGGGTATTATTTGCATTTTTTTTTTTTTTTTTGAGACAGAGTTTTGCTCTTGTTGCCCAGGCTGGAGTGCAATGGTGCCATCTCGGCTCACCGTAACCTCCGCCTCCCAGGTCCAAGCGATTCTCCTGCCTCAGCCTCCAAGTTGCTGGGATTACAGGCATGTGCCACCACACCCAGCTAATTTTTTGTATTTTTAGTAGAGACGGGGTTCTCTGTGTTGGTCAGGCCAGTCTCGAACTCCTGACCTCAGGTGGTCTGCCTGCCTCAGCCTCCCAAAGTGCTGGGATTACAGGCATGAGCCACTATGCCCGGCCAGTATTTGCACTCTAAAATAGAAGTTCTAAAGGCACTATCGATAATATTACTTTTTATTGTATTAATATCTTCCACACTTAGTTCAGCACCCTGAATACATCAGGCATCCAGTAAATACTTTATAAATGTTATTGCCTTCAATGAGGATTTATACATCTGAATTCGTGTAGAGTTTAAAGAGTTACCGGTACTTAACCACTTCCAACTTCTTTTAATTTGTCCATTTTCTTCTATGAATGCTTATTTCTCTACCTTTTCCTCTATTCAAGGCTCTATTTCATTTTTCTTTTCCAAGAATAAGATAATGTATTGAACTCATAGCTAGAGGTGTAGAAGTAACTACCTGTTTAAATTTAGTTTTAGCCTACATTCGTATCTGTTATAATTACAGCGTTGAATTATTTTAAGAATCTACCTGTAACTGGGAACTCTTCTCTCCCCCACGTTCTACTTCGACCCATAAAGGAAGAAACTTTCACTAACATTGGTACTTTTCTGAGCTGCCATGCTGTGTGTGTAGTTGGTCTGGGCTGCTGTAAGAGCACACGGGGTGGGTTAAACAACAGAAGTGCATTTTCTCACAGTTCTGGAGGCTGGAAGTCCAAGGTCAAGGTGTGAGCAGAGCTGGTGTCTCCTGTGGGTTCCAGATGATCACCTTCTAATGCTTGGTCCTTTCCTCTGTGGCAGGTGGGGAGGAACGAGCGAGCTCTGGTGTCTCTTGCTCTTTTTATAAGAGTCCTGCTTCTATCACATTAGGATCCCATTGGTATGACTTCATTTAACCTTAATTACCTCCATAAAGTCCCTATCTTCAAACACGGTCACACTGGGAGTTAGGACTCCAACATACAAAGTTTCGAGGGACACAGTTCAGTTCCTAACACTTGGTTGCTGCTTTTTTTTTTTTTTTGAGACAAAGTCTCCCTTTGTCACTCAGGCTGGAGTGCAGTGACGGGATCTCAACTCACTGCAACCTCTGCATCTCAGGTTCAAGCGATTCTCCTGCCTCAGCCTCCCAGGGAGCTGGGGTTACAGGCATGTGCCACCGCACTAGCCTAATTTTTGTATTTTTAGTAGAGGCAGGGTTTTGCCATGTTGGTCAGGCTTATCTCAAACTCCTAGGATCAAGTGATCTGCCCACCTCAGCCACCCAAAGTGCTGGGATTACAGGCGTGAGCCATCACTTCCAGCCCTGCTTGCTCTTCTCTACAGGAGAAGGAGGAATTAATTGGGTGGATGAGAGTCTGATACATGCACTGGGCCAACATTTTTACGGGTTGGGGCATGATGTAAAGACAGGGGCTCCTGGTGCTCCACTTCCTGCTCTCTGGCCCTCTCTGTCGAGGCCACAGGCTGACGCCATGCTTCTGGCTACCCAGTGAGCAGACTTGGGCTGCCCTTGCTAAGCCCCTGCTCAGGTTCTCCCTGCTTGCCAATCTGGGTGGCCAGTGCTGCACAGCAGATCTGTCTGTCTGCAACTCTTGAGAAGGAGTGGAGTGCCCCATTTTGGTCCAGGCCATCGCCTCCAATCAAACTTCATGAGAAAGCCCAGTTCTTTGAATATGAGCTACTTCACTCCCGTATTTTCAACTGCACCCCATCCCCGGTATTCTAGCCTTTTCCGTCCCCTTCTCCTGCTCCCCTTGTTTTCTCCATGGCACTTTTTATCTTCTGACATTTCTCCAGTTCGTTCCGAAGGATTTTTAACACGCTTTCAAATAGCTTTCTGAAAAACATACACTGAGAGGTTTCGATGCTAATTCTATCAAGAAAGGGGGGCACATATAAATTAGGAACAAAAGCTTTTTAGGTGCAGCCAGGGGAGAGTATTTTAACTGTTATCAAATATTTAAAGCATGGTGTTGCAGCAGCATTACAAACAGGCTCTGGAATTTTAGCTCATGGAAGCTGAGGAGGGGAATGGTGATGATAGTGAGTCTTTACTGAATCCTTCAACTCGCCAGGCAGAATGCTAAGGGCTTTATGTCCATTCTTTGTGCCTCGTGATATAGCTAACACCATTCACCCCATTTTTACAGCAGAGGAAACTGAGGCCCCATGAGGTCAAGTGGCTGGTTCAAGAGTCCACCTCAGGTCTGCTACATTCCAGGCCCATGTGCATGGTGCTAGGCTTAAGAAAAGAACATTCTAACAATCAGAGCTGGCCAGCGATGCAATGGCAGTGATTACCATGTGGTCTCTTCTTCACTCTGAGCCTGATCCAGCGGAGGCTGGGTGACCATCTGTTAGGATTGCTGCAGAAGGGAGATCGATTTAGACAACTTCTGAGTCTCTTTCCAACTGTAAGATCTTAGGAAAACTTGACGGGCAGCCCCATGGGAAAGGAATTAGACTTGTTCTTTGTAGCTCTGTTCAACAGAGTAGGATTTCTCAGCCTTTTCCATCTAGAAATCCTCAGTGTCAGAGGCAAGTGAACAGACACTCCTGGGAGGTCTGGATGTAGCTGGCAGTGGTTGCCCGAAGCAAATTTTTTGTGCCAAATCTGAAAAAGAAATGATTTGAATTTACATTATATATTAAAATATACTTGTTTGTTTTAATAAAGAAGTTTACATTGAAAATGCATTTTAAAAAGCACAGCCATCCAATGCAAAGCTTAAATTCCATCCTCCTAATAAATCCTCATTGTAATTTGGTTCACGAGGAAAACATGCCGTATTTATTTCTGGGGTGTACTGATCCCCAATACATCACCTCGAGTCCCTGGGGGAACATTTCTCCAAGTGTGAGAACCAAAGCAGTAGTGTTAAGACCGGTGGGGAGAAGTTACAGAGAGGCAGATCCGATTTTATCCCAAGCAAGAGGGATCGTTCTCAGAGCTGCCATTGTTCAACAGTGGAATGAGTCCTCCTTAAAAGCAGCCAGTACTGGCCGGGTGCAGTGACTCAAGCCTGTAATCCCAGCACTTTGGGAGGCCGAGGCGGGTGGATCACGAGGTCAAGAGATCGAGATCATCCTGGTCCACATGGTGAAACCCTGTCTCTACTAAAAATACAAAAATTAGCTGGGCATGGTGGCGCGTGCCTGTAATCCCAGCTACTCGGGAGGCTGAGGCAGGAGAATCGCTTGAACCCGGGAGGCGGAGGTTGCGGTGGGCTAAGATCGCGCCATTGCACTCCAGCCTGGGTAACAAGAGCGAAACTCCGTCTCAAAAAAATTAAAATAAATAAATAAAATAATTTTCCGAGCACCTACTGCATGCTGGGTGAAGCTGAGGACAGAACAGTGGCCAACAGAGTCCCAGGACACACCGTCATAGGCTCACAGTCCGGTCCGGAGATGGACACCCGGCCCAGGGGTTACAGCGTGGGGTGGGCAAAGCCGTGCCGGGAAAAGCAGCGTCAGAGCCCCGAGGAGGTTCCTGACCCGGCCTGGGGAAGCCACCGAAGGGCAAATCGGAGTGGGCCAGGTTTGTCTGCGGGAAGTGCCTGTGACAACCTTCTTCATAGGGCAATAGGGAGCCATGGGCGGGTTTAGAGTAAGGGTCAACCGACCGGCCAAATCCAGCCTGACACTTGCTTTGAGTTTTTGCTTTTCTTGTTTCGTTTTTTTCTTTTCTCTTTTTTCTGAGATGGAGTCTTTCTCTGTCACCTGGGCTGGAGCGCAGTGGTGCAATCTTGGCCCGCTGCAACCTCCACCTCCTAGGCTCAAGCGATTCTCCTGCCTCAGCCTCCCGAGTAGCTGGGACTACAGGTGCGCACCACCACGCCCACAAAAAAAAAATTCAAAATTTTTGTATTTTTTTTACCACGTTGGCCAGGCTGGTCTTGAACTCCTGACCTTGGGTGATCTGCCTGCCTCAGTCTCTCAAAGTGCTGGGATTACAAGTGTGAGCCACTGTGCCTGGCCTGTTTGTTTTTTCTAAGAATGTCGTTCCATGTTTAAATGCTTAGAGGAAAAAAAAAAATAGAGGCAAAAATTGAGTGACATAAAAATGACAAGAAATTCAAATGTCAGCATTCAATCATTAGTAAAGTTTTATTGGCTGCAGCCACGCCCACTCATTTACGTGTTTCCTGTGGTGGCTTTCAAGTGTGTGTGTGTGTGTGTGTGTGTGTGTGTGTGTGACAGTTTTGCTTTTGCTGTCCAGGCTGGAGTGCAATGGCACAGTCTCGGCTCACTGCAGCCTCTGCCTCCCAGGTTCAAGTGATTCTCCTGCCTCAGCCTCCTGAGTAGCGGGAATGAAGGCAGCCACCACACCCGGCTAATTTTTGTGTTTTTAGTAGAGATGGGGTTTCACCATGTTGGCCAGGCTGGTCTCGAACTCCTGACCTCAGGTGATCCACCTGCCTCAGCCTCCCACAGTGTTGAGAATACAGGTGTGAGCCACCGCGCCCGGCCTTTTTTTTCTTTTGAGACAGGGTCTCACTCTGTCGCCTGGGCTGGAATACAGTGGTGCGATCACAGCTCACTGCAGCCTCGACCTCTAGGCTCCAGCGATCCTCCTGCCTTGACCTCTCGAGGTGCTGGGATTACAGGCACCTGCCCCCGTGTCTGGCTAATTTTTGTCTTTTTAGTAGAGATGGGGTTTCACCACGTTTGCCAGGCTGGTCTCGGACTCCTGGTCTCAAGCGATCCTCCCGCCTCGGCCTCCCAAAGTGCTGGGATTACAGGCGTGAGCCCCCGCGCCCGGCCCATCGCCGTGTTTATATCCACTCTGGGTGACCGGAGGCCCGGTCAGGAGGGTAGCAGGACCCCGCGGAGCCCCGCCACTCACCAGCAGGGGCAGCCAGCACACGCTGGCCACCACCATGATCCCCAGGAGCTGGGCCATCATCTCCACCTCGCTGTCCCGGGGGCGCTGCTGGGCCGCCTCCTGCCCGTGGTAGACGTGGCACAGGGTGGCCACGCTGACCGTGTTCAGCACGAAAGACAGTCCCACCGAGAGGCCGCCCAGCATGGCGAAGAGCAGCCCGAACGCCACGTCCCCGGGCTCGGCGCCCAGCGTCAGGAAGCACCAGGAGCCCGGGTACTGCACCGTGTAGCGGCCCAGGCCCAGTAGGGGCAGCAGGCCCAGCGCCAGCGCGGCCGCCCACACCAGCCCCACGGTGGCCCAGGCGCGGCGCTGCGAGGTGACCGCCGGGCGGGAGAAGGGCCGGGTGATGCCCAGGTAGCGCTCCGAGGCCATGGTGGCCCCCAGCAGCAGCGGGCACAGGCCGAAGAAGACCATGACGACGCCCATGAAGCGGCAGAGGCGGCAGCTGGGGTCCACGGCGTGCCACTCCAGGAGGGCGGCGTGCTGGGACACCACGATGATGCCGGTCACCAGCAGCCCCAGGAAGTCGGTGAGGACGAGGCCGCAGAGGAAGGTGAGGAAGGAGGAGCGCGGGTGTGAGCCCCCCTGCCGGGCACCCGCCAGCACACTCAGGGCCAGCAGGTTGGAGGCCAGGCCCACCACGCAGAAGGAGGCGGCGAACCAGGGCGAGGCGATCAGCCGCCGCTCCTCCAGGGTGATGTTCGTGGGCCGGAAACAGGGCCCCAGGGAACTGCCGTTGGGCCACATGGCTCCGGAGCCCCGCGGGATCAGTCACCACCCCATCAGGCCGAGGCTGCAGACGGGGCTAGCTGGCACCGCTTCAGGCACACCGCACCTGAGAGGCAAGAGAAAGATTTGCTTGTAGTTCTGCATTTCAGTGTAAGTAGCTCTGGTGAACTCCTATACAACCTTCAATGCCCCAACTCAAATATCCCTTCCTTGTTTTTTGTTTTGTTTTGTTTTTGAGACAGAGTCTTGCTCTGTCACCCGGGCTGGAGTGCCATGGTGCCATCAAGGCTCACTGTAGCCTCAACCTCTGGACCCACATGATCCTTCCATCTCAGCCTCCCAAATAGCTGGGACTACAGGCATGTACCACTCTACCTGGCTGATTTCTTATTTTCGTTTTTTGGTAGAAACGGAGGGGGGTGGTGTCTCCCTGTGTTGCCCAGGCTGGTCTTGAACTCCTGAGCTCAAGCGATCCTCCTGCCTCAACCTCCCGAAGTGCTGGGATTACAGGTGGGCTGCACCAGCATGCTTAGCTAAATTTTTATTTTTTTTTATTGTAAAAACAGGGTCTCACTATGTTGCCCAGGCTGGTCTTCCTCCTTGAGGAAGCCTTTCCCGACTTAGCTCCGTCTCCACCCAGAGAGTATTCCCACTGTTCCTGTGAAGTCCACCATTGTGCTCTCACCACCTCTGGACTTGTCAAGGGTAAAGACCAAGGCCATGTTTTCCGGGGTCCATGGAGGACACCAGGAAGTATTTGTGGGTTCCAGAGATGGGCTGAGGAGCCCTAGATTTGAACTCTAGCCCTGGTGCTCATTACGTGACCTCAGGCAAGTGATTGCTACTCTCCGTGCCTCAGTTTCCCCATTGGTCACCTATCCAAGCCCTGGGCCGATCGCAGACCCTAGAACACATTTCAGCCATTGTGAAACAGAAATTCTGACACTGACTGGGTGTGGTGGCTCAGGCCTGTATCCCCAGCACTTTGGGAGGCTAAGGCAGGAGGATCGCCTGAGCCCAGGAGTTCAAGACCTGCCTGGGCAATGTAGCAAGACCCCATCTCTACAAATGATACAGAAATTAGCCTGGCTTCCTGTGTGTCTATTCGGGAGGCTGAGGTGGGAGGATCGCTTGAGCCCGGGAGGTCGAGGCTGTAGTGAGCCGTGATCGTGCCACTGCACTCCAGCCTGGGAGACAGAGCAAGACCCGGTCCAGGGTCAGGAGGGAGGGTGGGTAGGCAGCAGCTGGCCAGGAGTCTCTGGTTCTCACTCGGACTCCGAGGTCAACTTTGAGTCACAATGTGTTGTGACTGTTAGACGTGAGTGGCCCAAGCTCACTGGCATTTTAGGGGGAACCAGGGGATCTTTTGTCCTCACATGTCAAAACTGTGTGGATTCCTTTTTCTCCGTTTTTTTTTTTTGGAGACAAGAGTCTCATTCCGTTGCCAGGCGCCAGGCTGGAGTGCAGTGGCGCAATCTCGGCTGACTGCAACCTCCGCCTCCTGGGTTCAGGCAATTCTCCCGCCTCAGCCTCCTGAGTAGCTGGGATTACAGGCACGCGCCACCGTGCCCAGCTAATTTTTGCATTTTTAGTAGAGATGGGGTTTTACCATGTTGACCAGGATGGTCTCGATCTCTTGACCTCGTGATCCACCCGCCTCGGCCTCCCAAAGTGCTGGGATTACAGGCGTGAGCCACCGCGCCCAGCTCTTTTTTTTTTTTTTAATTTGAGACAGTGTTGCTCTTGTTGTCCAGGCTGGAGTGCAATGGCGTGATCTCGGCTCACTGCAACCTCCACCTCCTGAGTTCAAGCCATTCTCCTGCCTCAGCCTCCTGAGTAGCTGGGA
>CAUYOR010058383.1:0-11707 GCA_963573925.1 Callimico goeldii | reverse complement strand
TGCAATGGCGTGATGTCAGCTCACTGCAACCTCCGCCTCCCGGGTTCAAGCAATTCTCCTATCTCAGCTTCTTGAGTAGCTGGGATTACAGGTCCATGTCACCATGCCCAGCTAATTTTTGTACTTTTAGTAGAGATGGGGTTTCACTGGGTTAACCAAGCTGGTTTTGAATTCCTGACCTTGTGATCTGCCTGCCTCAGCCTCTCAGAGTGCTGGGATTACAGGCAGGAGCCACTGTGCCCTGCCCCCAATAGGCAGATTTTCAACTTACATCTCTCTTTTCTCTCTAGTAGTTTGTGGTGTCTGTCATTCCCACGTTTATGTTCATGTGTGCCCAATGCTTAACTCCCAGTTATAAGTGAGAATATGTAGTATTTGCTTTTCTGTTCCTGTGTTAATTTGCTTAAAATTGTTGCCTCCACCTCCATCCATATAACTGCACAGGACATGATCTTATTCTTTTTGTGGCTGTGTAGTATTCCATGATGTATTTGTACCACAGTTTCTTTAGCCAGTTTACCACCAACTGGCACCTAGCTTGAGTCCATATCTTTGCTCTTATGAATAGCGTTCCAGTCAACATTCAAGTGCATGTGTCTTTTTGGTGGAACAATTTGTTTTCTTTTGGATATATACCCAGAATGGGATTGCCAAGTCAAATGGTAGCTCTGATTTAAGTTCTTTGAGAAATTTGCAAACTGCTTTCCACAGTGGCTGAATTAATTTATGTTCCTACCAACAGTGTATGAGCATTCCCTTTCCTCTGCAGTCACACCAGCATCTGTTTTTTTTTTTTTTTTTGTCTTTTTAGTAATAGCCATTCTGACTGGTATGAGATGGTATCTCACTGTGGTTTTGATCAGCATTTCTCTGATGATTAGTGGTGATGAGCATTTTTTCATGTTTGTTGGCCACATGCATGCTTTTTAAAAAGAAGTATCCATGTCCTTTGCCCATTTTTAAATGGGGTGGTTTGTTTTTTCCTTGCTCTGACACCTACCGAAAAACAACTTTACCACTTCTGGCCAGTGGAATTTTCCTAGAAATACGCTAAGCAAGAAGCCCACAAGTTTGTTATGTTATCTTCCTTCCTTCCTTCTTTCTTTTCTTCCTTTCCTTCTTTCCTCTCTTTCTTTTTCCCTCCCTCCCTCCCTCCCCACTTCCCTCTATCCTTCCCCTCCCCTCTCTTCCCCCTCTCCTCTCCTTTCTCTTGCTTTTTTCTTTCTTTTGCTTTTTTCTCTGTTTTCTTCCTTCCTTTTTCTCTTTTTTCTACAATACACTAGCAGTTTTCATGTGTTTTGGGTGTTTTCCAGTGTCCCGATAAGGTTAATTTTTCAACATTTTTCCCAATCTTCCATTTGTTTTCTGCAAAAGGAAATTGAATGACCTCATGCAGCTATTAGTAAGTGAGAAACAGCTATTTTTTTGTATGTGACATACTCCATTTTGTGAGTTATTTAGCTGACATCTCTATGATTCAGACACACTACAACTGGAAATACTCATAAACAGAGGCAAGTCCAATGAGTCTTTGATGCTCACATGATTCTATGGACTAAATTGTTCCCCCACCCCAAATTCATATGTTCAATTCCCAACCCTTAATGGGACTGTATTTGGACACGGGGCATTTGGAGGGTAATGAAGTTTAAATGTGACAATAAGGGCAGTATCTTAATCCAATAGGATTAATGTCCTGTGGGAACAGGAAAAGAGATATTTCTGTGTCTGTCTGTTGCACTGCACTGAAGAAAAGCCATGTGAGCACATAGCAAGAAGGTGGCCACCTGCAAGCCAGGGAGGGAGCCCTCCACAGAACCTGACCATGCAGGCACCCTCACCTCAGAGTTCCAGCTTCTAGAATTCTGAAAAAGTAAGTTTTTGTTGTTTAAACCACCTGGTCAATGGTACATTGTTATTGCCTGAGCTGACTAATACACATGATGTTATCATTCAGATAATTATTGCAGCCCCATGGGGTTTTAGTTTTCCTCTTCTTTAAAACATATTTCTGTTTTGATTAATAAGAATACTTAGATTTGGGGAAAAAAAGTAATATGTTCACCTAAATACCAATAATTTGTCATGGAATTTAGAGCCTCTGATTTCAGCTGACTTAATGAAAACAACTTTATTTCTAGCAAAAACAAAACAAAACAGACTACTATCATCTTTTGTAGCTACCAACTCTTAGATCATCTATTACACATCTGGCAATTCCTCTTTCCCTGCGTATCAAATCTGGCACACTGGTCCTGCATGCTTTCCTGGCAGCAATTTCCCAGGACTGAGTGGATGCTGCCCCTTCAAGTGGCCATGCACTCATACCCATCACAGGCATCATGCAGCCCTCTTGTAGCTGATCAGCTTCACTCGTTGATATAAAATGTTTCTGGATTGTACCTGCTACCCCAGTTAGGAAACTTTTATTTGTGTCCTCAACCTGAACATAAGGCCATTCTGAGCTTATAAGAATGAATTTCCACAGATGTCTTTGTGCTTTTTTTTCCTAGTGACAGTTGACGGGGTTGAATTCATGTGCTAACAGTTAAACTTATTATACTTATTCAAATTCTTTAGAGAGCTGAAGACTTTGGCTCTCAGTGCTATCCATTTACAATCAAATTTTAAATCTAGAAAAAAAGGCAAATGTGACCACCAAGGAGAAGTCAAGAGAATTCCCTCTCATTTAAGAAGGCTTTTTACTGTCATTTTTGCTCTATTTCTCTTTGTGCCTATTCACTTTAGACCTCTATTATCTGAGATCTATTTAATTATCTCTCTAATTTGGATAAGCTTTCCACTATTATTGGAATGATTTTCATGTGCAGTGTTTTTCTCCATCACTGGCACTATGCAATGTGCAACATCAGGATACTTAAGGCTTGGTCATATCTCTAAGATAAATCAACAATATCCATTTGCAAATCAGTCCTGTTTCATTTCCTGAAGCATTTTGTCTTAAAAAGCTGTGGAACTGAGATTTTTCTCTCTGATACAGATGATGCTATTTTGTTATATTCTGCAAATAATTCCATGTGTAACTGAAAACCAGTTGAACATATAGATGTCCTCAAATCTGCCCTGGAGCATCCAAAACCAGGAGATTAACATATCAGGATAATAATCTCCTGGGTCTTTTTCTCAACTCTGTATTTTCCTTACTTTCCCACAGGATAGGTCTGTTGGTATCTTTACCTCTGAGTTCTTAAGCATGAGTCAAACCTGTGGTGAAATATTTCCATTGTTACTGTAACTTCAGGCATTGGGGGGAAAGTCCATCCTCATGGGTTATTTCCAGGATAACAGCTTACTAAGAAAAGCTGTCAGTCATATATACATGACTGTATAAGTTCCTGAAACATAGTAGTCACTAAATAATTATTCAAAAATTTGCTTCATAAATAGACTTTTTATTCACATTGTTGTTTATACCAGTAACAAATTTAGGAAGACTTGAATTGCTAATATTTGAATGTTTTGTGATTTTCTAAAGTAAAGACTTTTACATAATTATTAAAGGATTATCAATCATTCTATCATAAAAACACATGCACATGTATGTACATTGTGGCACTGTTTATGATAGCGAAGACCTGGAACCAACCCAGATGCCCATCAATGATAGACTAGACCAAAAAAAAATGTGGTACATATACACCATGGAATACTATGCAGCCATACAAAACGATGAGTTTGTATCCTTTGTAGAGACAAAAGAAAAAAAAAGAACATATCAAATCTGTATGCATTGGCCTGTAAAGATATCTATAATTTACTGGTAAGGGAAAAATCCAAGGTAAGAAACAACATGCCCAGCCTGCTAGATTTTATTTTAATAAAAGAGATGTAATTGTATTAAAGAATATCTTAAACTCGATCAAGCATGATGGTTCATGCCTATAATCCCAGCACTTTGGGAGGCCCAGGCAAACAGATCACGAGGTCAGGAGATCGAGACCTCCGGCCAACGTGGTGAAAACCCATATCTACTAAAAATACAAAAATTAGCTGGGTGTGGTGGTGCATGCCTGTAATCTCAGCTACTTGGGAGCCTGAGGCAGGAGAATCACTTGAACCCAGGAGGTTGCAGTGAGCAGAGATCGCGCCACTGCACTCCAGTATGGAGACAGAGCAAGACTCCGTCTCAAAATAAAACAAAAAAAAAACCCCAAAGCTTAAATGTAGTATATTGTGATACATTCATTCAATGAAATGTTACTTAAATATGACATGATAATTAACCTGCATGTTACTTTATCATGAAATGCTACCTTAGTTCTCCTATTTTTACCAGTGCTTTTTGTTGTCTCTTACACTGATCTGCCTTTTGTCCCCTAAGAATAGTTTCCAGAATTCTGTTCTTATCTCTTTTTAAATCTCTATTTCTTTGGTGGAATCCGGTATACCTATAACTTTAACTCTCCCCTGTAAACAATAGAGAGGGGCAAGTCATGAGTAGTTGCCAAGGAAGTGAAGGCTTTCTACTATAAATAGAATTTTGACTGGGAAGATAGGGAGATGACCATTCCAAGAGGAAAGAAAAGTACAAGAAAATGAATAGCTGTAAGAAGGAGCAGGACAATTTGGAGAATAGGTATCATCCTTAAGTATGGGCCTTGAGGCATGAAAGCAGGTTGACACTGCATTCTGCAAGGACTGGAAAACTTAGTTTTATAGACAGTTGAAACTCACAGGAGGGTTTTCCCAATCAGAAACAATAGAAGTGAGTTTCACTTAAGAGGATTCCTATGACAGCATGATCAGGGAAGTTTGACTGAAGAGAATCAAAAAATGAAAGGGGCTAAAGGAATGGAATGATACAGGTTAGAAGTAGAGAGGGTTTAAGTGGGGTATAATAGAAGGCATGGGAAAAGTTGATGTTCCAGCTCAGCAGTTGGCAAAAGTACAGACCCTTGGATCAAATTTACCTTTTGTCAGTTTTTGTAAATAAAGTTTTATTGGAACACTGTCATACTAATTTAATTACATGTTGTCTATGGCTACTTCCATGCTACAGTAGCAGAGTTGAGTGCTGTGACAGACACTGTACTGTCCATCAAGCCTAAAGCTCTTACTACCTGGCACTTTAATGAAACATAGAGGATGGGAACAAAGATGAGTCAAAACTAAGTGGGAAGTCTTAGTGCTATTTGATTGCAAAGTCAGTGGCGTCAGAGGACACCATGAAGTTGGAAAGAGTAAGCAGACATCTGCTTCCTTGGTTCAAAGTTCCCACAAAATAATGGAGATTTTTAAAACTTTACTATCTCACCTACACAATAAGCAGTGGTGTTGAAAGAGGGTCAAACTATGGACCTTTTCTGCATGGGCTAAACGTCTTCCGGGCTTTCTTGATCACCTCCATGCTCTACCGACAATTTTTTCCTAAACTTTGGTTCTCCGGTTTAGGATAACTTAATACCCCAGCCAAGCCTTGGATCTGATGCAATCACTTTGAGCCACCTGAACAAATGGATAGTGAATCCTTGTTCCCTGAAGACATCTTTTATGAAAAGATTTTAGATCACATTATCAATGTCAGATCAGATTATGGCAATTTATTGTGTTAATACATGAAGGTGTTCATGAAAACTGTCAATCTACTAGCCTTGTTCTCAGAAGTTTTAATCAGAGAGCAATATTTTCAGTCCAGTGATTTGTATTTCCATGTTCATGTTGGAGATAATATCAACATTACAGAGGAAAATTTAATTCCTTGTTTTGGCCATTTTAGCTTTAATAATGTCTAATAAAATTTCATACTTTACTAAGGTGAAATATTTTTGCAGTGGTTATTAGTTTTATTTTACATATATATAAACCTAAGTAATGTGGCAATTTCAAAAACCTTTTTTTTTGGTGAAGATGGGAGTTGTGTAGGAGAAAATTAATTGGGCATATATTCAGTGTGTCCCTTTTAAGGTCATCTTTTATTTTTGTCAGTTGAAGACTCAAAAATTATTGTTTCTATATGAAATTATTAACATTAGCATATCACACTCTCTACAGCTCTGTCTAGAGGTTTGCTTTAACCGCAATGTAAATGTGATTGTTTTGAAACATTAATCGGGCACTAAAAGAAAAATAAAGATTATTTTGTTGTAGTAGCATTTGAAGAGAAAAACGAAAATAAATACAAGGAGGAAAAATAATGAGGAGGTTTAATCTCCTCCAGAGCAGATTCTCTCTGTAGGGTTCTTTCTGAGCCAGTATGTAAGTTTTATTTCTTAGCTCTTAGGAAAGAAGAGAACAGATTTAGAAAACCAAAAACTATAGTTTTGGTGATGATTTGATGACTTTCTGAATTTGTATGCATAGCCTATCTTATTATCTAAGCCGTATTTAAACTACCAAAAAAAAAAAAAAAAAAAAAAAAGCTCTATCAAGCAGGGAAACCATCCCTGACAGAATAATGTTAAATTAAATAAACAGCGTCTGATGAAATCTGTTATTACCTGCTCTTTGGCCATGCTTGGGCACGTAGTCTGAAGGCTCGTGTTTCTAAGTACTATCATAAATCTTTCAGCCTATTTTGCTTCTGAAAATTCTAATATCTTTTTTCTACTGTTGAAGTCTACATCTTCATTTAAAACTGATTTAAATCTCTGGTGTTGAAGTCTATGTCTTCATTAAATCTTATCTTTGAAAAGAAAGTTTGTGTTGCAACAGATCATTTTTAGAAAGATAAAATTCACTTGCTTAAAATTGAGACGATATTAAGAATGCAGTTCAGCCAGAGGAGTGAATACTTGAATCTGTGTGTGAATCCTCTCTCCATTGCTTTTTATTAACATCATTTTCATCCATGTCACCTTCAGGAATTTCTGTCCAGACTTTCTTGCATTCAGCCCTGTGTTAGGTGAAGGAAAGAATTTCAACACCTGGCTGAGAGTCAAAGTCCATCGGCCTTGATCATAAAATGTTAGTGAAGATGTTGTTTCCCAGGTAGCTGTTTCTGTAATATGAGAGAAAGGCTCTTACAAAGCAAAAACATGAAGTGATAAGAGCATGCCTCTATAAATATATCCAACTAACTCTTGCTTCTCTATATACCTCTCTCAAGCCTGTTTTATCATAACACTGCACATTTTTATTGGCTTCTCTAGGGAGATGTAGATTATATAAGAAGGACATAGATTAGGGTTCAATAGATCTCAGGCTGATTCTTGGCTTTGCTATTTATTAGATGGATGATACTGATCTTCAGTACTGTAGGAACTTCAAACTCATTCTATCCAAATCTTAGCGCAGATCTGTTTTTCCTTAGATCTGTTTTTTCTTTTGTATGTTTTATCTCCATTTACGAAGCTGCCAGCTGCTGTGACTCAAGTCACAAACCTAAAAATCATGATGGGGGCTTTTCCTTTCTCCCTTCACTATGATTTTTCAGCAGTTAAAACTTGCCAGTTTTTTTCTGTTGATGTGTTTCTCTGCAGTGTCCACCTTAGTTTAGACCCTCTAAGGCCTTGTATACTGCCAAGCCTTGAAGGAGGGTCTAAACTAAAATGGAAGCCTGAAGAACAGACCTATACTGATCTATAATTACAACCCATACTGAAGACCAGGTGTCATACAGCTAGTAAATGTCAAAGACAGGACTCAGCCTCCTTTCTACTAAATTCTTTGTTCTTATATAACCTACATCTCCCTAGAGAAGCAAATCAAAATGTGCAACGTTATTATTGTAAAACAGATTTATGATAAACAGCTCTGTGTTCTCACTGGCTGTTCCCTCTGACTACAGTTTCACCATCAATCTATCCTTTACAACATTGCTCTTGCGACCTCTCTAAACACCAGGTGACCATGCTATGTTCTTACATAAACTACTCCATGCCTCTTCACTGCACATAGAAGAAGTGCCAAGTTCTCAGCACGGTCTTCATGTACCTTTCTAATAGCTGGCTCTGTCTAGCCCTCAGCCCTGCACCAGAGACTCCATTCATACTCATGTTTCCTGAATGACCTGAGCTCTTTCATGCTTACAGCCTTTCTCACACTGCTTCCTCTTCCGTGAACAACTCTCTCCTGCAACTTCTCCTGGGAAATAGACAAGTGGCTGGGCATGGTCTTGTGCCTGTAATTTCTGCACTTTGGAAGGCCAAGGTGGGTGGATCATCTATGGGTCAGGAGTTCGAGACCAGCCTGGTCAACATGGTGAAACTTCATCTCTACTAAAAATAGAAAAAATTAGCCAGGCTTGGTGGTATGTGCCTGCACTCCCAACTTCTTGGGGAGCTGAGGGAGGAGAATTTCTTGAACCCAGGAGGTGGCGGTTGCATTGAGCCCAGACTGTGCCACTGCCCTCTAGCCTGGGGTACAGAATGAGACTCTCTTTCAAAAATAAACTAATTAATTAAAAAGTAGACAACAAGCAAAGCACACAAACTAAAATAAGAAAACAACAGTAACCAAAACTTTGAACAGTCAGATTTAGCACTGAGTTTTTACGAAGTGTTACAGGTCATCTCTCCAACGATATGTACATGCAACTAGTAAATACTCACTATGACAAGGAACTGCCTCCAACTTTTCCCTGAAATCCTTGTCTTGGGCTTAAAATACCATTTGTTTTATTTATCTTTGTCCCTGTCTTCTTGTTGCCTAACTTCACTTCTTACACATTGTTCAGTCCTGAATGTCCTGTACGCACTGCTTCTAGCTCACGGATTCAGTTGCAATAAAGTCTGTAATTCGGCTACCATCATTTTAGTTCTGAAGGCAGTCACCTCGATAAACACCATTTGTTTATTTTAAAATATTTTACATCTTTTAACTATAGCTTATGTCTATATCTGTCCCACATTTTCATATAGGTGATAATGGTATAATAACATTTAAACTCTCAAGTGTTTAAAAGCACACCCTACCGCTTAATTATCTTTTACTGGGGAAAATATGCATTGTAGACTTGTTTTCTGTAAGCATTTTGCAAAACAAGTAATTCCTTTTATGCATGGCAGTATTTGTTTTATGAGATTTAAAATACTCCAGGGTAATTTCTGTATCCTCTCATTTGAGATATGAACATAACACTTGCAATCATATGCTGCCTCTATGAGAAAGATGCCACTGATTCACAAAGTACATATGCTTTGAGTCATTTACACATGGGTAGAGGTGAGTATGCCTGCTCACATAATGTAATGTCAATCTAGTATGTATTAGTGGAGAAGAAATAGAGTCATAGAGTGTGATTATTGAACAGAATGAAGCAAATTACTTTGAAAGGGATATAGTTAGACTCTCACTCAGAGTAAAACCTAATCCTTGGCCATTGTTTTCTGAAATGTTACCAAGAAATTCTTGATACATTGGGATATAATATCGCTTCATTTGTCATTGATCATTTTTGATACTTGATAGATGGGGGAAAGATGGTGGTCACCAAAGTACAGAAAGAAAGATGTTAAAGAAAATAAGGAAGAAGAACAACAAAGATCATTTCCTCTTAAGAATAGGAAGCATCTTAAAAGCTGCCACTCATCTCTTACCTCTCCTGTTAACTTGGTGTGTTTCATAAACTGTGTCAGACCAGAAATTACTTGACAGTGCAACTTAAAGCAACTATTCCAGCAGGCTTTTAAAAACACGGTGCTGCACAATGCTGTTTTATGGAATCATAATTGCCAGACAGATCATAGAAGCCATTACTACCTATGGATTTCCAGGACATACTGAATTATCTGCGTGGAATTTACGTGCAACAGTGAAGCACAAATCTAGGAACAGAAATCTTGCTGTCTGTATTAAGTGTATAATGTAATGTTGTCTCTCTCTGGTCTTGTTATATTCTAGAATGAGATATAATTTAATATACTGGAGGTTGTGTTGTGATGTACCACCCATCTGTTTATAAATAGATCTCCACTGTACCTAGGTGTATTGGTTAATTTTTCTTCTTGAGACTCATGAATGCCAGGTTATCTCTAGAATAACAAGAACATGGATGTGTTGTTATCACCATCATCATGAAAAATAGCAAGGGAAAGACTATTTGCAGGGCACTACATATTATGCACTGAGTTAAATAATACGCAGTTATCACTGGGTTCTCAATTATAATATGGTTGTAACCAAATCTCCTGCAATGATATATGTGATAAGAGTTCCTTTTGGGCTTGTCTGCGTCACATGTGTGGTGAAGTTTTTCTATTGTTTTTTACTGGGATAAAAGGATGAAACCTATCATTTTGGAAGATGCCTGGTCCCTTGGAGGGTCATCCCATCAGTTAAAGTGTGTTTTCCTAATCTTTGTTACTACCTTGTGTTTCTTTTCATTTTAGTGGTTTATTCATATGAAAGAGCCCAGGATTCTGAGCTGTGTTAAAAGCTGTGTTAAAACCCACATCTGTCTGCTCTTGAGGGAAGAGTTCTCTCTACATGGCTTCTGCCCTCTGCCCAGCCTGTGAGGCATTCCATCTGTCTATGTCTGTGAGGAGGCACACAGCCTCTGGGGCTGAACCAGTGGGGTCAAATAATGTTCTCACCATTTAGTATAATTAACTCCAACCTCCCGTCCGTTGCAAGCCCCAGTGCAGCCAACACAAGCAAGAGTAGGCCAAGAAGAAATTTCTCCTCATTATTAAGCCTAAATCTAAGCACTTGTCTGTCTATAAAAACAGAGCGAAGGGAGGAAAACTGAAACCAGTGCACGGGGTCTGAGGTTTCAATAAATGTCAGGGAGCGTCAAGTCTGTTTGGATTGCAAATTATTGCTGGCTGACGGTCTTACTAGAGATTGCTGTCATGGGGGGCATGTGGTGGGAAGAACCTCTCACATCACAACCAGAGGGGAACAGAAGTTACCAAATACTGTAACAATCATAAAACATTACAAGAGGGACTTCAGCATTTGCTAAGTTTGGTCCTTCCTTAACGAACATTTCAAGAAACAACAGCCCACAACACACTGCTCTTCCCATAGG
Organism: Callimico goeldii; assembly: GCA_963573925.1. NCBI lineage: Eukaryota > Metazoa > Chordata > Mammalia > Primates > Cebidae > Callimico > Callimico goeldii. The sequence goes on along the minus strand of CAUYOR010058383.1, from coordinate 777 downwards.
ATTTGATGAAGTGTTGGGTTTGCCAAAGATTGAAACCTCATTTCTCTGGTTTACCTGTTCTAAACTCCACTCCATTTCTTTCTTTGGCTGTGCCACTTAAACATCTGAGAGTGATAAAGAGGCCTAAATGTTTCAAGGTGAATTAATAATACCTTACTACATGTCCTGGAGAAATAGACACCAATAATTTGAGCAGTGGTTAAGATTTTTTTCCAGATTGATTAAATAAGTGGGCAATTATGATTAAAATAAACCTAAGGCATGAACCTTCCAGCCCTGTCCATGGCTGAACACAGGTCGGCTGCTTTCTATTGGTAGAAAGATTTTTCGCATTATTAGAAGTACACATGCTTCTTGGTGCTTCTGCTGAAGCTAATTAACATTTTCATTCACTTTTTTTTTTCCTGACAAATGCTTGTTGAGAGTTTATTATGTGCCAAGTATTGTGTTAGGTGCACTGAAAACCAAGAAAATGATTATATGCATTCTTCTGGAGCTCAGAGTACAGAGCAGTTCTTTTTTTCTTTTTTTTTTTTTTTTTTGAGACGGAGTTTTGCTCTTGTTACCCAGGCTGGAGTGCAATGGCGCAATCTCGTCTCACCGCAACCACCGCCTCCTGGGTTCAGGCAATTCTCCGGCCTCAGCCTCCCAAGTAGCTGGGATTACAGGCACGCGCCACCATGCCCAGCTAATTTTTTGTATCTTTAGCAGAGACGGGGTTTCACTATTTTGACCAGAATGGTCTCGATCTCATGATCTTGTGATCCACCCGCCTCG
>CAUYOR010058382.1:0-11077 GCA_963573925.1 Callimico goeldii | reverse complement strand
CTGACACAAGAACAGAAAATGAAATACCGCATATTCTCATTCATAGGCGGGTGAGAAGAAATGAGAACACATGGACACAGGGAGGGGAGTACTAAACACTGGGGTCTATTGGGGGGAAAAGGGGAGGGCCAGCGGGGAGGGGGAGCCGGGGAGGGACAGCCTGGGAAGAAATGCCAAATGTGGGTGAAGGGGTGGAAGGAAGCAAAACACACTGCCATGTGTGTACCTATGCAACTGTCTTGTATGTTCTGCACATGTACCCCAAAACCTAAAATGCAATAAAAAATTTAAAAAGAAAAAAAAAAGTCTGAGACTTTCCTTCTCCCTTTGTCCCTTGTTTTTTTCTTGCCATGGGACATGCTGGCTCCCTGTCACCTTCTGCCAAGATTACAAGCCTCTAAAGGCCTCCCAGAAGCAGATGCTGGCACTATGCTTCCTTTAAGTTCAGCCTGCAGAACCTTGAGACAATTAAACCTCTTTTCTTTATGAATTACCCAGCTTCAAGTATCTCTTTATAGCAACAGAAAATGGACTAATACACTAAATAATCCTGAAAAATAACAAAGGAGGATGACTCACACTTCCCAGTTTCAAAACCTACTGCAAAACAGTGGTAATCAAGACAATGTGATACTAGTACAAGAACGAACACATCAATAAACAGAGTAAATTTGAGAGTCGAGAAGTAAATTTATACATCTGTGGCCTACTGATTTTCAGCAAAAGTATCAAGACTGTTCAGCAGAGAAAGAATAACTGGATAACTACACACAAAAGAATGAAGTTGGTCTCTATTTTCTTACACCAAATACAAAGTTAACTCAAAATGAGTCAAAGATATAATAAGCGTAAGAGTTTTGCTCTTTATATTTTTAGAATATAAAACTCTTTTAGGGAGAACAAAAAAAAGGAAAGAAATCAAAATTCTCATATACTGCTAGTGAGAATGTGAAATGGTACAGCTGCTTTAGAAAACAGTCTGCCAGCCCCTCGCATGTTTGCACATAGTGTTAACATGCGGCCCAGAAAATCCACTTCTAGGAATATTCGTAAGAAATGAAAACATATGTCCACACAGAAACCCGCACATGAATATTCATAGCAGCATTACTCATAATAGCTGAAAGGTAGAAACACCACCACAAATGTTAAGCAACAAATAAATGGATAAAAATGTGGTATATTCATATAATGCAATATTATTTAGTCATAGTCATATTCATACAATGGAATATTATGTAGTCATAAAAAGAAATAAAGTCATAATATATGGTACTTACATGAACTCTAAAAATCCATTAAGAAGCCAACCATAAAGTCCACATATTTGTGCAGAAGTCCAGAGCAGGGAAATCTATAGAGGGAAGGTAAATTAGTAGTTACTTAGGATTGGGCAGAGTTAGAGTGAGAGAGAGTTTGTCAGGGTATGGGGTTTTGTTGTTGTTGTTTTTTGTTTTTGAGATACTTAAAACACTCTAAAATTGATTGTGGCAATGGTGGCACATATCTTTGAATATACTAAAAACTATTCAATCATACACATTAAACAGCTGAATTCTTGGATTAGAGTTCAATAAAGTTATTTTTAAAATACATATGAAAGAAAAGGGGGTCAAGAATAACCAAAATACCTGATAAGAAGAGCAGAGAGAGGATCAGATATTAGGATTTATTTTATTTATTTATGTATTTGTTTGTTTGTTTGTTTTTGAGATGGAGTTTTGCTCTTGTTGCCCAGGATGGAGTGCAATGGCACAATCTCAGCTCACTGCAACCTCCGCCCCCCAGGATTTATTATAGAGCCGTAATAAAAACAGTGTGGTATTAGTTCAGGGATAAATAAATTGGCCAATGAAATAAAACTGAGAGCCTAAAAATCCATGCATGTTAGGAACATTTTCATATCATAAATACGGACTTCATGATCAGTATGAAAAGGAGAGGTTGATTGTTTGATAAATTGAGCAAGAAAAATGATTATCACATGGAAAAAAATGAAATTGAATTCCTACCACAGACCATCTAAAAAATCAATTCCAAATGGATTGAGGAATTAAACTCAGGAATAACAGTTTAAAACTCTTAGTATAAAATACAGGGTAAATGGGAAAGGACGGCTAACCCAGAAATAAAGCCATACACCTACAGCCATCTGACTTTCAAGGAAATCAACAAAAATAAGCAATGGGGAAAGGACTCCCTATTCAATAAATGGTGCTGAGATAACTGGCTAGCCATATGCAAAAGAATAAAACTGAACACCTACCTTTCACCATATACAAAAATTAACCCAAGATGGATTCAAGATTTATATATGACCTCAAACTAAGAATCCTAGAAGAAAACCTAGGATATACCATGCTGGACATCAGCCATGGGAAAGAATTTATAACTAAGTCCTCAAAAACAATTGAGACAAAAATAAAAATTGACAAGTGGGACCTAATTAAACTAAGGAGCTTCTGGACAGCAAAATAAACTATCAATAGACTAAACACACAAACTACAGGACAGGAGAATATCTCCACATACTATGCATCTGAGAAAGGTCTAATATCCAGACTCTATAAAGAACTTAAACAATTCAACAAGCAAACAACAAATAATCACATTTAAACCTGGGCAAAAGACATAAACAGACACTTCTTCAGAAAAGACAGACAAGTGGCCAGCAAACATGAAAAAATGCCCAACATCGCTATCATCAGAGAAATGCAATCAAAATCACAATGAGATATCATCCCACATGAGTCATCATGGTTATAATTAAAAAGTCAAAATATAACAGATGGTGATGAAGCTGTGGAGGAAAGGAAACGTTTATTCACTGTTGGTGGGAATGTGAATTAGTTCAGCCCCTTTAAAAAGCAGTTTGGGCTGGGCGCGGTGTCTCACGCCTGTAATCCCAGCACTTTGGGAGGCCGAGGCGGGTGGATCACTTGAGGTCAGGAGTTCGAGATCAGCCTGGCCAACATGGTGAAACCCCATCTCTTTATTTAAAAAAAAAAAAAAAAAAAAAAAAGTTTGGCCAGAAGTTCTTCCTGAGAGTCCCTGCAGTTTCCTGCTTCAACAGCGCTTGGACAGAACTGGCGCTCGTCCCCCACCCCGACCGGCCGCCCACAGCCAACCCTCAGTCACCTGCACACCGCGCCCTCGGTCCCCGCCGCGGCTCCAGCGCCCGTAGCCACCGCCACTGCGCCTCCGCCTCTCCTTAGCCCGGGCCATGACTATTGTGTCCTGCTCGCAGGTGCGCCAGAACTGCCACCGGGACTCACAGGCCGCCATCAACCGCCAGATCAACCTGGAGCTCTGCGCCTACTGTGTTTACCTGTCCATGTCTTACTACTTTGACCGCGATGATGTGGCTTTGAAGAACTTTGCCAAGTACTTTCTTCACCAGTCTCATGAGGAGAGGGAACATGCTGAGAAACTGAGGAAGCTGCAGAACAAATGAGGTGGCCACATCTTCCTTCAGGATATCCAGAATCCAGACCATGATGACCGGGAGAGCGGGCTGAATGCGATGGAGTGTGCATTACATTTGGAAAAAAATGTGAATCGGTCACTACTGGACCTGCACAAACTGGCCACTGACAAAAATGAGCCCCATTACTGTGATTTCATTGAGACACATTACCTGAATGAACAGGTGAAATCCATCACAGAACTGGGTGACCACGTGACCAACTTGCGCAAGATGGGAGCACACCAATCTGGCTTGGCAGAATATCTCTTTGGCAAGCACACCATGGAAGAGAGTGATAATGAAAGCTAAGCCTTAGGTTAATTTCCCCATAGCCACGGGGTGACTTCCCTGGTCACCAAGGCAGTGCATGCATATTGGGGTTTCCTTTACCTTTTCTATAAGTTGTACCAAAACATCCACTTAAGTTCTTTGTACCATTCCTTCAAATAAAGAAATTTGGTACCCCCCAAAAATATAAATAAATAAATAAGCAGTTTGGCAATATCTCAAAGAACTTAAAACAGAACTACCATTCAACCCAGTAATCCCATTACTGGGTATATACTCAAAGGAAAATAAACCTTTCTACCAAAACGACTTATTCACTCACATGTTCATTGCAGTATTATTCACAATAGCAAAGACATGGAATCAAACTAAGTGCCCATCAAGGGTGGATTGGAGAGAGGAAATGTGGTACATATATCACCACGAAACACTACATAGCCATAAAAATAATAAAATCAGGTGCTTTGTAAGAACATAGAAGCAGCTGGAGGACATTATCCTAAGAAAATTAATGCAGGAACGAAAGCTGAGCATTGAGTACACATGGACAAAAAGATGGGGACAGCAGGCAGAGGACTAATGGTTAGGGCAAGGTCTGAAAAACTACCTATTGGGTACAGTGCTCACTATGTAGGTTACGGGATCATTTGTACACCAAATCTCAGTGTCATCCAATGTACCCATGTAACAAATGTGCACGTATACCCCTTGGATCTAAAATAAAAGTTGAAATTTTAAAAATGTAAAACAAATAAATAAAATATGGGGTAAATATTTTTAAACCTTAGTACTAAAATCTTATCTTTTAATAAGATACAAGATCTGTCAATTTTTAAAAGTACTAATGTCTGAATAACTGGTGTTCATAACTATTATTCCTCAAAACATATCTTCAAAAACATGAAAAGATAAGTTATGAGAAGGTATTTTCAATAACATCCATGAATAATTTGGATCAATAATAAGTGAATGACAGCAACAAACTAATAAGGGAAGGATAAGTAATGGGAAGATGAGTAGAAACTTGAGTGAGGAAACATATCTGGCCAATACCCATACATAGGCTGCTCACCATTAGTGATCAGGGAAAGTCGTATCAAAATCACAATGCAATACTATTTTAAACGATGTCAATTGGGAAGAACTTAAAAGTCTGAGATACAAAATATTGGGGAAGATCTGGAGAATAAATCAGTCGGGAAAGTTAGGCATTACCTCTTAAAGTTGAACATTCACATGCTATATGATCCAGCAATTTGACTATACAGCAGCAGAGTTTCCTATATCAAAAGAAACTCTGATAATTGTAAAACAGGACACATATACAAGAAAGTTCATAGTAGTATCATTCACTAGAGAAAAATCTGGAAATAACCAAAATGTTCATCAATGGGAAAGTAGGTTTTTTAAAAAGAACATGTAATTAAAGATTATACATCTATAAAAAGCAATATGAAGCTTAGCAAAAAATTAAGGGGAAAAAATCCCAAAATATTATAGATATGGCTTTTTCAGAAAATATAAAACTAGAACCTAAACTTAAATACATATCACTTTATAGGAATCAAGAACAAAAACCATATGATTATTTCAATTGATGCTGAAAAAGTGTTTGATAAAATTCAAAGTTCCTTCATGACAAAAATATGCAACAAACTGGGTATATAAAAGGAACATACCTCAAAACAGTAAAAGTCATATATGACAAATCCATAGTTAATATAACACTGAATAGGGGAAAATTAAAAGGCTTTCTTTTAAGGTCTGGAACATGACAAAGATGCCCACTTCCACCACTTCTACTCAACATAATATTGGAAATCCTAGACAGGGCAATTAGGCAAGTGAAAGAAATGAAGCACATCCTAATTGGAAAGGAAGAAGTCAAATTATCTTCCTTTGCAGACAACGTGATCCTATATTTAGAAAAACCTAAACTAAAAAACCATTATAGCTGACAAAGTAATTCATACAAAATCAACATCCAAAAATTAGTAGCATTTCTATATACCAACAGTGAACAATCTAAAAAAAAAAAATTAATGGCCGGGTACGGTGGCTGATGCCTGTAATCCCAGCACTTTGGGAGGCCAAGGCGGGCAGATCACTTGAGGTCAGGAGTTTGAGACCAGCTTACCTTTTATTTTAACATATTAAACATTCATTTTATATTCTGCATCTGACAATTCAAGTAACTCTTACTGCTTATTTGCTCTGCTAATTTTCACTCATGGTATCTTGTGCATTTGTGATTTTTTTTCAACTTTTAAGTTCATAGGTACATGTGCAGTATGTGAAGGTTTGTTACATAGGTAAACATATGCCATGGTGGTCTGCTTCACAGATTATCCATCAACCTAGGTATTAATTCCAGCATCCATTAGCTATTCTTCCTAATGCTCTCCCTCCCTCCATCACACCCCTGACAGCCCCAATGTGTGTTGTTCCCGATATGTCCATGTGTTTTCATCATTCAGCTCCTAAGTAGTGGTGTTTGGTTTTCTGTCCCTGCATTAGTTTACCACGGATAACAGCTTCCAACTCCATCCATGTCCCTGCAAAGGACATGATCTTATTTCTTTTTAAGGCTGCATAGTATTTCATGTTGTATATGTACCACATTTTCTTTATCTAGTCTATGGGTATTTCTGCCTCTAGGTTTTTGAGGAATCACCACACTTTCTTCCACAATGGTTAATCTGCTGGTTTTTTTTTTTTTTTTTTTACTTTTTAATAATCACCATTTTGACTGGTGTGAGATAGTGTCTCATTGTGGTTTTGATTTGCATTTCTGTAATCATCAACAACATTGAGCTTTTTTTCATGTTTGTTGGCCACACATATGTCTCCTTTTGAAAAGTGTCTGTTCATGTCTTTTGCCCACTTTTTAAGAGTTGTTTCTTTTTCTGTAAATTTGTTAAAGTTACATGTAGACTCTGGATATTAAACCTTTGTCAGATGGATAGATTGCAAAAATTTTCTTCTATTCCGTAGGTTGTCTTTTCACTCTGATGGTAGTTGATTTTGCTGGGCAGCAGCTCTTTAGTTTAATAACTTGACCATAATTCAACATGATCAAATGTAACATAAATATATGTAGAAATACATATTCTGTTCTCTTGAGCTCAAAGAAAAGAATTGGGAAAGGCTTCCTGAAGTGTCTGACATTTAACCTAGGTCTTAAAAGATGAGTAGGTGCTTTCAAAAGGCAAGCTAAAAAAAAAAAAAAAGAATTCCAGACAAAAAGAACCAGCTTATGCAACAAGAAGGCATAAAAGAGCAAAACAGAACTGGTAAACCATGAAAGATTATGCATGGTGCAACAGATGGTATAAAACAACCCAAACCACTCAAACCAGAAAACTATTCCAGGGCTCTTTACCCCGCACTTTTGATTGGGAACTGATAAAGTATCTCGTAAAATTCTCTTTTCTCCCTTCCCAGTTCTACCACTTTACCTCTCTTAACTTTTTTTTTTTCTTTTTTGCCTAGAATATTACAAGTTTTCTGATTGGGATCCAAGCCTCCCCACTTTCATTTTAGGCTACAGGGTCACTGAAATGAATTGTCTAAAATACTAATCAGATCAAACAATCTCCTTGCTTAAAGTCCCATATGGTTCTCCGGCACTTAAAGTTCAACATTATTGATACAATGCGCAATTTCCTATATGACTCTATCTACCTTTTCAGACTGATGCCCTATTCTTTTTTTCCACAATTAACAAATTTTTATTTTTATTTTTCTTATTTCAATAGGTTTTTGGGAAACAGGTGGTGTTTGGTTACACGAATAAGTTATTTAGTGGTGCTCTGTGGGATTCTGGTGCACTCATCACTAGAGCAGTGTACACTTTACTTAGTTTGTGATCTTTTATCCCCCACCCCACTCCCATCATTTCCCCTTTCCTCTGAGTCCCCAAAGTCCATTGTATCATTCTTATGCCTTTTCATCCTCATAGCTTAGCTCCCACTTATGAGTGAGAATATATGATGTTTGGTTTTCCATTCCTAAGTTACTTCACTTAGAATAATGGCCTCCAATTCCATCCAGGTTGCTGTGAATGCCATTACTTCATTCCTTTTTAATGACTGAGTATGTAAGAAACAAGCCTTTGCTTTTAAACCTTGTAATTCACCACCTTGTCAAACAGGAAGCACAGTTTCATAGGAATCCTATTAAGATAGGTGTGGTGGCTCACACCTGTAATCCCATCACTTTGGGAAGACAAGGCAAGTGGATCACTTGAGGTCAGGAGTTTGAGATCAGCCTGACCAACGTGGTGAAACCCCATCTCTATTAAAAATACAAAAAATTAGCCGGGTGTGGTGGTGGGTGCCTATAATCCCAGCTACTCGGGAGGCTGAGGCAGGAGAATTGCTTGAACCCAAGAGGCGGAGGCTTCAGTAAGCAGAGATCACACCACTACACTCCAGACTCAGCAACAGAGTGAGACCCTGTCACAAAAAAGAAAAAAGAAAGAAAAAATCCTAACAAGCCATCAAGAGACCTGGGCTCTATATACCCTCTTGATGTATTACCTTAGGCAAATTACTTATTTAGTACTGTTACCCATGTGTAGGACTGAAGCAACAAAATGCTCTCCCTATCTACCTTAAAGAGTGGTGTTCACATTAAATCTGTATAAGTACTAGGAAAAACTGGAAGTCTTAATACACGGTTCTTTAGCAAAATGTCTATGTAGATAGAAATTTGAAATGCAGACAAAAATTTGATTCATTATGCATTACAATTACTGAATTGTGACTATATGCTATATGGGTTAACAAGTTTTCAACAGCAGGACTACATTTTACATTTAAGATGTATAAATACATTTTGGCATATCAGAAAAACAAACAAACAAAAAAAACAGTATCAAAAGCAGATACCAAACCACTATCCTTATGATTTCAAGGTTTGAGATGAGAATTTCTGGACATTCATTTATCCAAAAGATGGAAAGAACCAAAAAATAAAGATAACTCCAGTCGGTAGTAAATTTCCAGAGGACAAGCTGTTTCCCATTCTACAGATGTTTTATATGATGTCATCTAGTATCCATTTTCCATGACATGTGGTTCTTAAGTTCACCCTAAGAGTTATTACCACTGATTACATTTTCCCTCAACCACTTAATGAGGTATTTAAAAGCAAGCCAGTAATTTTAAGACCAAGTCTTTGAATTCATGTCCCTCAAATCCCAAGCAATAAGCCCAGATACAATGGAAGTGACTGGTGCATAGCATACAGCCCTGGCCAAGAGATGGAGTCATATAATCACTACACACTGCCAAGACAGGTAACCAGTGTCCCAAGGTACTTTCAAGACTTTATGTGTCCTTTCTCCATCCTCCTGAGCCAAGACGGTTGGATCGAATCAATAAATGAAAGGGCGGCTGGGCATTGTGACGCCCACCTATAATCCCAGCACTTTGGGAGGCTGAGGCGGGCAGATCACTTAAGGTCAGGAGTTTGAGATCAGCCTGGCCAACATGGCAAAACCCCGTCACTATTAAAAATACAAAAAAAAAAAAAAAAAAGAAAGAAAAATTAGCTGGGGGTAGTGGCAGGCACCTGTAATCCCAGCTACTCGAGAGGCTGAGGCAGAATTGCTTGAACCCAGGAGGGGGAGGTTGCAGTGAGCCAAGATTGCACCATTGCACTCCAGCCTGGGCAACAAGAGTAGAACACCATCTCAAAAAATAAAAAGTAAAATATATAAATAAACGAAGGGGCACTTTACTCATTCTCAGTGATTGCCACGTTATCAAGCTAATGGTGACATTCAGTCCATGACACTGAATTCTCAGGTGTCACACTTAGGAATTACAACCTAGAGTTCCTCTAGTTAATTCTAAGGTAATTACACAGCTGCCTTTGAATCACTAAGCCCCACTGTAGCCCCCAGAACCTCTGCCTTCAACTCATTTCCAAAACAACAAAGCAGGCCCTGGACAGGTTTATGAACAGAATATCCCCAACTATATTCATTCTACTTCTCAACTCCACAACACTTCTTTAATAGCAGTGTTTTAAAATTAATGTAACTTCTTAGGCAATGTGTTACAGCCTTGAATTTGAATGTCAGCTCTGCTCCCTACTGTTATTTGGGCCAGAACTTCATTTCTCTGAACTTTGGTTTTCTTATATCTAAAAGGGGATACAGCCACCTGATTTTAGTGGAATGCATTTGGGATCAAATGTGATGAACATATACAAGGTAGTGTCCTATGAAACATGGAGTGTGTGGTCTCTCTCATGCCACTCAGTCTTGAAACCCAATGGGTACGCTTTCCCTTAGCAGCTGAGGCTTAGCTAGAGAGGCCAGAATTCCTACTTTCACACCCCTCTCAGGGAAATGTTTGATACCACATCTGGCTCTTTTAATAGTATCTGAGATTCAGTTAGGAGCATACCCAAGAAAAGGGTGAAGTGCTGAATTACCATATGATCAATCAGTCTATTATCAGTCAGTGGTAGGTGGTAGACTACAGCAGATATATTCAGTGCTGGAGCTGCTTTAAAATGCTTTTCTCCAAGTTTCCAGGTTCCCATGGCTCTTTGTTCACTTCCATCGTCCTCTCATCCATAAAATTCCCAGGTGTAACCCCCAGAGATCTTTTACCCACAACCCTCCCTACACTTCTAAGGTAACAGTGAGTGATTCCAACCTATCTAACCTGACATCTAATGCTCACCTGGCAGCTGTAGCATTAAGAGCAGAGAGCATGGCTGGAAACCATGTGCGGGGCCCAGATAGACTTACAAATTGTACTTCTCCACCATGACACAGGTTGAAGAACTGTATCCACTTCCTTTAGCATTAAGAAAGCTGGAGCAGGTCAGGACAACCAACAAAGAAACTCAGAGACTGTGTACACCTATTCAAGCACAGTTATGCTTAACATATACATCTGTGGTTTCAAGATGGCTAAGCAAAAAGGGTAGCCAGGGGAAGGAAGAAAGAGAAAGCAGCCATAACACACTTTCAAAAGGAGGTAATTTTCCCCAGTGTGAAATGCAGATAATTTAATGTAATTTACCTGATTTTCCCCTCTCAGGGTCTGATTTCAGAAAATCAAATTACAAAGTCATCATCACATCCTAGATTTATTACAACTGACCTGCAGGCAAAAGGATAGAACTATTACATAAACACTTCGATTCCATGTATATATCTTAAATAGAGGAGGAATTCAAACAAGAATACAGGATAAAATATTCCAAAGCTCCAAGAAGCAGTTATGTTACTGAGCTCCATTTTTTACAGACAAATAAGGCAATATCCCTGCACATTAGCTTTTTGATAATTTTTATACA
>CAUYOR010058380.1:0-11659 GCA_963573925.1 Callimico goeldii | reverse complement strand
GGGAGCTGGGGAGGGATAGCCTGGGGAGAAATGCCAAATGTGGGTGAAGGGGAGGAAGGAAGCAAAACACACTGCCATGTGTGTACCTATGCAACTGTCTTGCATGTTCTGCACATGTACCCCAAAACCTAAAATGCAATTAAAATTAAAAAAAAAGAAAACTACAGCTTACTGTAAATATTGATGCAATATTTAACACTGTTAAATGTTGATGCAAAAATTATCAACAAAATAATTGCAAACCAAATTCACAAATATACTAGAAAGATCCTTCATCGTGATCAAGTGAATTTTGTCCGTAGGATGCAAAAATGCTTCAACATGTGAGATCAAGCAATGTGTACATCATATCAACAAAAGGATAAAAACCATGGAATCACTTTAAATAATGCTGAAAAAGCATTTGATAAAATTTATCATCCCTTCATGATATAAACCCTGAACAAACTGGGGGTAGAAGGAACATACCTCAACATAATAAAAGTCGTATATTACAGACCCACAGTTAATATCATTCTAAATGGAGAAAAACAGAAAGCCTTTCCTCTAAGATCTGGAACACAAAAAGGATGCCCACTGTCACTACTATTATTCAATATAGTACTGGAGTACTAGCAATCAGGTAAGAGAAAGATATAAAGTGCCTCTTAATTGGAAAGAAAGCAATTAAATTATCCTTGTTTGCTGATGATATGATATTAGGAAAAACCTAAAGACTCCACAAAAATTTTAGAAATAATAAACAAATTGAGTAAATTTGCAGGATACAAAATCAACATACAAAATTTAGTAGTATTTCTGAATACCAACAGTAAACAATCTGAAAAGAAATGAAAAGTAATCCCATTTTCTAGTCACAGATAAAATTAAATATCTAGAAATTAACTTAACCAAAGACGTGAAAGATCTGTATATTGAAAACTATAAAACTGTGATGAAGGAAATGGAAGATGACACCAACAATGGAAAAATATCTATGTTCATTGATTAGAAAAATCAAAAGTGTTAAAATGTCAATACTACCCAAAGACATCTACAGACTCAGTGCAGTCCTTGTCAAAATATCAATGGTATTCCTCACAGAAATAGAAGAAACTACTCTAAAATCTATAAGAAACCAAGAGGACCTAGAATAGCCAAAGCTATCCTAAACAAAAAGAATAAAACTGGAATAAAACATTACCTGACTTCAAATTATACTACTGAGTTATAGTTGCTAAAACTGCATGGTACTGGCATGAAAACAGACACATAGGTCAGTGGAACAAAATAAAGAACCCAGAAGCATGTCCACATACCTACAGTTAACTCATTTTTGACAAGTGTCAAGAGAATACACTAGAAAAAAGACTCTCTTCAATAAATTGTGCTGGAAAAACTGGATATTCATAAGAAAAAGAATGAAATCTGACCCCTATCTTTCACTGTACACAAAATTCAAATTAAAATGGATTAAAGACAGAAATATAAGATCTCAAAATGTAAAACTACTATAAGAAAACATGGGGGAAAATCTACAAGACATGAATAGTCTGGGCAACTATTTCTTAAGGAATAGTCCACAAGTGCAGGCAACCAAAGCAAATATGGAGAAATGGGATTACGTCAAGTTAAAAAGCTTCTCTACTACAAAGAATACAGTTAATAAATTGAAGAGACAACTTACAGAATGGGAAAAAATATTTTCAGACTACCCCTCTAACAAAAGATTAATCACTAGAATATATAAGGAACTCAAACAACTCCATAGGAAAAATCTAATAATCTGGTAAAAAATGGGCAAAAGGTTTGAATAGACATTTCTCAAAAGAAGACATATAAATGTCAAACAGGCAGATTAAAAAGGTGCTCAACATCATTGATTATCAAATAAATTCAAATCAAAACTCCAATGAGACATAATCTCACCCCAATTGAAATGGTTCATATCCAAATGGCAGAAAATAACAATGCTCTTGTGGAAGATATAGAAAGAAGTGAATCCTTGTACACTACTGGTGTGAATGTAAATTAGTACAAGCACTATGGAGAACAGCATAGAGGTTCCAAAGGAAAAAAAAAAAAAACCTAAAAATTGTGCTACCATATGATCCAGCAATCCCACTACTGGGAATAGACTCAAATGTAAAAAGCTGAGTATATCAAAAGTGATGTTTGCACTCATAAGTGTGTTACAGCATTGTCTACAATAGCTGAGATTAGGAAGCAACCTAAGTGTCCATCAACAGATGAATGGATAAAGAAAGTGTGATATGTATACACAATGGAGTACTATTCAGCCATGAAAAAGAATGATATCTAGTCATTTGCAACAACATAAATGGAACTAGAGATCATTATATTAAGTGAAATAAGCCATGCATAGAAAGGCAAATATTGTATATTCTCACTTATTTGTGGGATCCAAAAATCAAAACAAACTCATGAACATAGAGTAGAAGAATGGTTACTAGATGTTGTGAAGGGTAGTAGAGAGCTGGGGAGAGGCTGAGATTGTTATTGAGTACTAAAAAATGAAAAAAATAAAAAAAATACTATTACATAGCACAATAGGGTGACTATAGTCAGTAACAACTTAATTGTATATTTTTAAGTAATTAAAAGAATGCACTCGAATTGTTTGTAAGTCAAAGGATAAATGCTTGAGGAGATTCATACACCATTCTCCATTGATGTGCTTATTTCACGTTGCATGCCTATATCCATACAATTTATGTATCTCATTAATATATACACCTACTATGTACCCACACAAATTTTTTAAAATTATTTTTAATACATAAATAATAAAATACAAATAAAATATCTTACTTTTTGTAAATTTTACCTATTGTTCCAAATTTTATGAAAATGATGCATGGCAATTCTGCCTTTTTATGTGAAATCTTGAATATAATAAGCAAGGCAGCTCTCTCTATCCATAAATTTCCATCTCTTACAACATTTTTTCCATGTCAAACAGCCCCAGGTTTTTTTGTGGGAATTCCACATTTGACTTTATAATCAGACCTTAAAGCAGCCTGGTCACTCTCCGCTAGAAGAGTAGCTGAGATTATTGTACCTGAAAAGAAATTGTAATCCCAAGGCAGTATAACCAGTAAGGAGTTAAGTAAAGCTACTTTGCTCTGGATTTCCATGCAATGAAAGAAGCCCTAGTTGCATGTTAGAAATACTACAACATTCATGCAATACTATAGAGGATTTCACACCTTTATATATTTTTTTTTGCTCAAATTGGCATCTTATTGAAGTTTTGAGGTCTGTGCAGTTAATCCTCTGTGCATGAGTGACCAAAGATAGTCATTTTCTCCTCAGATGAATCTCTAAATTGGGGGAAAAAAAAGGAAAACCTCACTCCTTAAATTCTTAAGAACAATTTTTTTAAATAAACAGAACAAGCCAGTGTTTTCAGGGGGCATTCAGTTTTACTTTCTCTATAAAGATGTTTGATTGTGCTTCATAGTGGAAGCAACTTATCATTGATTCGAGCTATACTTAAATTTCCTACACAACTATTGAAAGGGTAATATAAAACAGAACTTCTCATGTAGGCTACAAATTGCCTTTTTAAAAATGGGGTTTTAAAAACTCATTAAAAATGAGTTACTTCTAAGAAAGGAAATATTAAAGATTAAATTAGTAATGCTTTAATTATGCACACCAAAACAGAAGACTAAGAAATAGTTAATACAGAAGAAAAGTCAACTCTAAGACGTAATAACTAGTTGTAATAGCTGTTTCTATTATGTTATGGGCAATTCCTGAGAAATAGTGATGATAGTAGGAGTAGTGATGGTGCGTATTGTTGTCTAGTTTGCATACTGCACTTAAGCACCAAGGTAAAGGATTAAATGGGTGGTGAAATCTAACTTGTGCACTCTTTGCCAAGACCTGCAACCTGTGCATGAAAGGCAGCTACAAGAATGTAGCCTTTTATAGTCCATCTCGCCAGAGAAACACTTTTGTAATTTGCTTAAAGACAGTTTGATTGGGAACCCCAGCTGCATCTTACTCCCTTGCCCTTCCTCAGACATTATATTTAGGTGAAACCAGGCCTTAGTCAGAAAAGAAAACACAAAATAATATATTCATTTGGAGGGCTTTGTGGGAGGACTAGTTAGAGGTAGATAGTTCACCATGTGTAGTGGCACACACCCGTAGTACCAGCTACTCTGCAGGCTGAGGCTGGAGAATCATTGGAGCCCAGGAGTCAAGTCCAAACTGCACAACATAGCAAGATCCTGTCTTTAAGAGAGAAAAAAAAAGCCCTATCCCTTAAAGATTACTAAACAATATTTATAAGGCATCTATAACATGCTAGGCATTGAGATAAAATTGTGAACAAGTGTCATCTTTACCACTATTGATATTCTAATGAGTATCTTTTAAATGCCATCCAGGAGAGCCATCACCTAATCCCCTACAGTCTGCCTCTCTAAGTTACTGCCCAGTTCCTAGAGGGAGATCCCCCCACCCCCCCACCCCCTGACACACAGAGAGAGAGAGAGAGAGACAGAGAGACAGAGAGAGAGAGAACCAGAGGCCTGTCTCCAATCCTTAGAGATAGCTCTGCTACTTATGAACCTTTTAAACTCAAAGCAAAACTGATGGATTAGATTGTAAAGAAATTAAAAGACCATTCAAAATCAAATGCAGCTGACTTGGGGCCTGCCTAATGCATAGATATAAATGAGGAGGTTTTGCAGGTTTTATGGTTTCTTGTTGTTTTTCACAAGAAATCTCTTTCTTTTTCTTAGGTTTATACAACAATTCCTTGAAAATTTTCAGCAGCCTAACTTTAACCAATACAGGTTGACCCCTCTGGATATGGAGATTCAATAAGAAAAATAAAAATAAACATTGCCTTTTTTAAGGTTTTTTTGTGTCTCTATCTCCTTCAGTTCTGCTCTGACTTCGAATTTTAATAAGTATATTTACTAGTTTTAAAACTGAGCTTTTCCCAATAAACTATAAATGAAAAAATAGTAATAAATTTTTAATTTCCATGCTTTATAAATTGAATTTAGACATTACTACATTAAAATAATTCATCAGATGTGACATGTTGTTTATTTTAGTTAGCTAATGTGGCCTTAAAAAATAAAAATGACTTTTACATATCACATCACCATATAAAAGTCATAGAAAGCAAAATATTATCCTGTCAACTTTAAGAAACACAGAAACTCTTAAGAATTATTTTAAAACTTCATAAACTACCAGAGAAACTATAACAGTGAATACAATAGGCATCTATTATTCACACTATTTTTCATTGTGTTGTACTTTGGCTCGTCAAATGTATGATGTTAGTAACAAAAATTAATGTGAAATAACTAAACTAATCTTCAACCTAGCAGAGAATTATCATCCCTAGAGGGGAATATATTCCTAAAAGCTCTCTGCCTATAAGAACAATAAAACTTACCATAATGATTTAAAACATTTTGTAGCTATATTAGTCATTCATGTATTCCTTTTGCCTATGCTGGCAAAAAAAAAAAATCATTGTGATGTTCCATATGGCAATGGATTCATAGATATGGCACCAAAAATATAAGCAACAAAATATAAAAAATAGATAAATTAAACCATCAAGATGGCTACCTTTGTGTTTTAAAAGATACCATCAATAAAGACAAAATACAGAATGGCGGAAAATACAAATCATATATCTGATGAGAGCCTCGTGTTTAGAAGATATATAGAATTTTTACAATTCAACAGCAAAAAGAAAAGCCCAAATTAAAAAAATGAGCAAAAGATTTGAATAGACATTTCTCCAAGGAAGATAAAGAAATATTTAGTAAGCATATGAAAAGACATAAATACTCAAAAAGATATTCGTAAGCCATATTCTTAGCAGTATTATTTACAACAACTGAAAGGTAGAAGCAATTCATGTGTCCATCAGTTAATAAATGACAAAATATGATGTATGTAAGAACTAGATAAAGGTAACAGTTGCAAAACATTGTGATTGTACTAATATATGATAAAATATTATTCAACCTTAAAGAGGAAAGACAGTCTGATACATGCTATAACATGAATGAACCTTGAAGGCATTATGCTAAGAGAAATAAGCCAGTCACCAAAGGACAAAAACTGCATGATTCCACTGACATGAGGTATCTATAGTCAACATATTCACAGAAACAGAAAGTAGAATGGTGGCTCTTAGGGTCCGGAAGGAAGTGGGGAAAGTGGGTAGCTATTATTTAATAGGTATAGAGTTTCAGATTTACAAGATTAAAAAGTTTTGAAGAGGAATGAAGATGATGGTGGCCAAACAGTGCACATGTCCTTAATGCCACTAAACTGTATACTTAAAAATGGTTAAAATGGTTCAAGAGCCTACTTGGTGCTCCATCCACCTGTGGCTTTAATTTCTAATTTTATATTATGTATATTTTTCCAAAATTTAAGAAAACAAATATATTTTTAAACAGGCAAAGTACTTGAATACATATTTCTCCAAATTAAGCATACAATGGTCAGAAAGCACATCAAAAGATACTCAATATTTGGTAATTAAGGAAATGGAAATCAAAACCACAGTATTATTCAGCTGTAAAAAGGTATTAAGTATTGATACTTGCTGCAATAAGAATGAACATCAAAAACACTACACTTAGTGAAAGAAGCAAGTCCAAAGATGTTACATATTGTATGACTCAATTTATATGAAATATCAAGAATATAAGTAAATTCATACAGACAGAAAGCAGATTAGTGGTTGCCAGGGGCTGGGATGACTGTTTGATGAATACAGAGTGTCCTTTTGGGGCAATGAAAATGTTTAAGAAATAGATAAAGGTGAGAGAGAGGCAAAGCAAGATAGCGAAATAGAAGATTCTGTCTACTTCTATCACTTTGGTGTCTCTTTCAGTTATAGAAGTTAACAAGAGACAATTGATGTCCCCCTCTCCCAACAGGGACATCAATTTAACAACTATCTAAACCGAAAAAGCACCTTCATAAAACCAAAAATCAGGTGAGCCCTCATAGTACCTGGGGTTAATTTCTATCACTGAAAGAGGCACTGAAGTCATTTTTTTAAAAAGTCTCAAATTGCCAACATCACCCTTCTCCCACCTCTCTGCAGTGACAGCATGGTACGGAGAGTATCTCTGAGCACTAAAGGACGGAGAAAATAGCAATCGTGAGGGACTGAACTCATTGTTGTAGTAGACAGGAGAACTGAACAAAACTCAGGGGATACCAGCCAAGGAGAGGGAACATCTAAACCAGCACTAGACAAAGGAAAATGTCCGATCCTAGCAGTCTGAACTCAGTTCCCACTAACCTCACCACCAAGGGCTAAAATGTTCTGAGTCTCTAAGTAAACTTGAAAGGTAGTCTAGGCCATAAGGACTACAACTCTTAGGCAAGTCCTAGTGCTAAACTGGGCCTAGAAAGAATAAACTGGTGGGGCACAGGACCTGCTGGGACAGCAGATGGAGTGCTGGTATCACCTCTCCTCTAAATTTTTGCACCAGACTGAAAAAATTGTGGTTCCAAAAGAGAACCTTAACTTCCACCTGAGGAGAGGTGTGAGAAAAGTGGAGAGGACTTTGTCTTGAGGGCACCAATCATAATGATGAGGCCCTTGTTCCAGGTCTTAGCTTCCAGATGACATTTCTAGACACATCCTGGCCAGAAAGGAACCTACTAACTTGAAGGTAAGGACCCAGTCCTAGAAGCATTCATCACCTGTTAATTGAAGAGTACTTGGGTCCTGAATAATCAGCACCAATACCCAGTTACTATGTTGAGGGTCTTAGGTGAGCCTCTGAGACTTGCTGGCTACAGGTGAAACTCAGCACCTTACCAGCTATGGTGGCTACAGGGCAAAACTCTTCTGCTTGAGAAAAGCAGAGGGAAAAGTAAATGGGACTTTGTCTTGTACCTTAGGAACTAATAAAGCCGCAGGTGGATGGAGCACCAAGTGGGCTCTTGGGGTCCCCAATTCTAGGTCTTGATTCTTGAATGACATTCATGAACCTACCCTAGACCAGAGGTGAGCCAACTCCCCTGAAAGGTGATTCCCAGGCCAGGCAGCATTCTTTATAAACTTATTTAAAAGGCCTTGGGACTTAAGGGATCATCAGCTGTAGTCTAGCAGTACTCCCCGTGGCCTTTGATGGCATTGCCAAGAAGTGAGGCTCCTCTGCCTTTGGAAAGGGGAGGTAAGAGTGGGAAGGACTGTGTCTTGTGGTTTGAGTGCCAGCTCAGTCAATGTACAATAGAACACTAAGTGGACTTCTAAGGTTTTTAACTCTAGCCCCTAACTCCTGTATAGCACCAATGGATCCACCAGGGGCCTGGGGGGAACTCATCATCCAGAAGGGAAGAAGCCTAGCTGGCTTTGCCACCTGCTGATTGTAGAGCCCCAGGACCTTAAGTGAACACAGGCAGTAACCAGTGAGTGGATACAGCAGGCTGTAGGTAAGATCCAGTGCTGTGCTGGCTTCATGTCTGAACAGCACAGCCATACTGGTGATGACCACAGGGGTACTTTTGTCACCCCACCCCCAGCTTTAAGTGGCCCAGGACAAAGAGAGAAACTCTGTTAGCTTAGGAGAAAATAAGGGAAGAGAACAAGTCTCGCATGGTAATCCAGAATTCTCCCCGATCTTGTCCAAGACCATCAAGGCAGTACCTCTACGAGTTTGTAAATAAAGTGTTACTGGGCTTAGAGTCCCCTCTATAGCAGATACAACTAATACCATAACATTCAAGTCTTTTCAAATATCTAGAAAGCCTTTCCAAGAAGGACAAGTACAAACAAGCCCAGACAGTGAGGACTACAATAAATATCTAACTTTATCAATGCCCAGATACTAAAGAACATCTACGAGCATCAAGACCATCCAGGAAAACATGACCTCATCATATGAAATAGATAAGCCACCAGTAACCAATCCTCAAGACACAGAGATATGTGACTTTTCAAACAGAGAATTTAAAATACCTGTGTTGAGGAAACTCAAATAAATGTAAGATAAGAGAAGAAATTGAGAATTCTATTAGATGAACATAACAAAGAGACTGAAATAATTAAAAAGAATCAAGGGGAAATTCTGTAGCTGAGAAACGTAATTGGCATATGGATAAATGTATCAGCAGTCTTTTAATAGCAGAATTAATCAAGCAGAATAAAAAACTTAATGAGCTTTAAAACAGGCTCTTTGAAAATATACTGTCAGAAAAGACAAAATAAAAAAAAACAATGAAGCACACCTACAGAATTTAGAGATAGCTATGAAAGTATACATCTAAGAGTTTGTGGCCTTAAAAAGAAAGAAGTGAAAGAGATAAGGGATAAAAACACAGAACTTCCCAATTAAAGAAATATATCAGTATCAAAGTATAAGAAGGTTAGAGAACACCAAACAGAATTAAACCCAACAAAGACTACATCAAGGCATTTAATATTCAATCACATCCCAAAGATCAAGAATAAAGAAAGGATCCTAAAAGCAGCGAGGGAAAAGCAACAAATAACATACAATGGAGCGCCAATACATCCTGCAGCAGACTATTCGGTGGAAACCTTATAGGCCAGGGCTATACACATTTAAAGTGCTGAAGGAAAACAACTTTTGACATGTATATATATCCTGAAATGTATATATAGCCTACAAACATGAAAAAGAAATACTAAAGCTAAAAAGAAAAGCTAAAGGGGGTACTTCAAACAGAAAAAAAATGACATTAATCAGCAAAAATTAATCACCTGAAAGCAAAAAACTCACTGGCAACAGTAAGTACACATAAAAACACAGAATATTATAACACTGTAACTGTGGTGAGTAAACTACTCTTATATCCTATGTACAAAGACTAAACAATGAACCACTCAAAAATAATAACAAGTTTTCAAGATGTTGACAGTAAAATAAGATATAAATACAAACAGCAAAACGTTAAAAAGCAGGGAGATGAAGTTAAAGGGGGGATGAAGTTAAAGTATAAAGTTTGTATTAGTTTTCTTTTTCTTTGTTTATGTAAACAGTGTCAAGTTGCTATCAGGTTGAAATAATGGGCTATAAGATAGCTTTTGCAAGCTTTGTGGTAACCTCAAACCAAAAAACATATAATGGATACACAAAAAATAAAAACTAAGAAAATATAGGGAAAAAAAAACCTTCAACAAAGGAAGACAGGAGAGAAAGGAAGAAGGAAAAGAAGACCACAAAAAGTGTCAAGTTGTTGTCAGCTTAATATAATGAGTCATAAGGTACTATTTACAAGTCTTGTGGTAACTTCAAACCAAAAACCATGCAATAGACACACAAGAAATAAAAACCAAAAAACTAAATTATATCACTAGAAAAAAATCACCTTTGCTAAAGGAAGATAGAAAGGAAAAAAAAGAGAGAGAAGAACACAAAATAACAGAAAACAAAAAATAAAATGGTAGGAGTAAGTCCTTATTTATCAATAGTAGCTATGAAAATAAATAAACTAAATTCTTCAATCAAAAGTTTGGATTAAAAAAAAAGACTCAATAATCTGTTGTCTACAAGAAACACACTTTGCCGATAAACACACACATAGGCTATAAATAAAGGAATGGAAAAAGATATTCTTTGCAAATGGAAGCCAAAAAAGAATAGGAGTAGCTATACTTAACATCAGACTAAATGGATTTCAAGACAAAAAACAAAATAATAGACAAAGAAAGTCACTATATGGTGATAAATGCCTCAATTCAGCAAGAAAATATAACATATATATATATACACCAACAATAAAGTACCCAGATATATAAAGCAAATATTATTAGACATAAAGAGAGAGATAGGCCCCAATACAGTAATAGTTGGAGATTTCAACACCATACTTTCAGCATTGGACAGATCTCCCAAAAAATCAACAAAGAAACATGGGGCTTAATTTGCACTATAGACCAAATAGAGCTAACAGATATTTACAGAAAATTTCATCCAAAACTGCAGAATACACATTATTTTCCTAATCACATGGATCATTCTTAAGTATAGACCATATGTTAGGTCACAAAACAAGTTGTAAAACATTCAAAAACAACTGAAATAATATAAAGCATTGACTATGACCACAATGGAATAAAACTAGAAATTAGTAAGAAGGAGAATTTACAAATACATGGAAATTAAACAATATGCTTCTAAATGACCAGAAGGTCACTGAAGAAATTAAGAAGGAAACTGAAAATTTTCTTGAAACGAATGATAATGGAAACACAACATATTAAAACCTATGGGATATAGCAAAAGCAGTATTATTAAGGAAGTACCTAGCTATAAATGCCTACCTCAAAAAAGAGGAAAAGCTCAAATAATCTAATGATGCATCTTAAAGAATAGAGGACACATGCACACAAATGTTCATTGCAGAACTGTTTACAATAGCAAAGACCTGGAACCAACCCAAATGCCCATCGATGATAGACTGGACTGGGAAAATGTGGCACATATACACCACGGAATATTAGGCAGCAATCAGAAATGATGAGTTTGTGTCCTTTGTAGGGACATGGATGAATCTGGAGAACATCATTCTCAGCAAACTGACACAAGAACAGAAAATAAAATACCACATATTCTCACTCATAGGCAGGTGATGAAAAATGAGAACACATGGACACAAGGAGGGGAGTACTAAACAC
>CAUYOR010058378.1:0-13443 GCA_963573925.1 Callimico goeldii | reverse complement strand
GCAGAAGCTGTGGAGTTTGATTAGGTCCCATTTGTCTATTTTGGCTTTTGTTGCCAATGCTTTTGGTGTTTTGGTCATGAAGTCCTTGCCTACTCCTATGTCCTGAATGATTTTGCCTAGATTTTCTTCTAGGGTTTTTATGATGTTAGGTCTTATGTTTAAGTCTTTAATCCATCTGGAGTTAATTTTAGTGTAAGGTATCAGGAAGTGGGAAACTGGACTGCTTTTTTACACCATATGCAAAAATCAACTCCAGATGGATCAAAAATACAAAACCTAAAGCTATAAAAACCCTGGAAGACAACCTAGGCAATACCATGCTGGACATAGGAACTGGAAAAGATTTAATGATAAAGATACCAAAGCAATCACAACAACAGCAAACATTGACAAATGGAATCTAATTAAATGAAAGATCTTCTGTACAACAAAAGAAGCTATCAATAGAGTAAACAAACTACAGAATGGGAGAAAATCTTTGCAAACTGTGCATCTGACAAAGGTCTAATATCCAGTGTCTATAAGGAACTTAGACAAATTTACAAGAAAAAATAAAAAGTGGGTAAAGGACATCAACAGACAATTTTTAAATGAATACACACATTGGGTGAAGAAGCATATGAAAAAAACTCAATATGACTGATCATTAGAGAAATGTAAATCAAAACCACCATCAGATACCATCTCATACCAGTCAGAATGGTTATTTTTTAAAAGTTAAAAAATAACAGGTGCTGGCAAGGTTGCAAAGAGGGAATGCTAATACACTTTTGGTGGGAGTGTGTATTAGTTTATCCATTGTGGAAAGGAGTGTGGCAATTCCTCAAAAAGCTAAAAACAGAACTACCATTCAACCCAGTAATCCCATTACTTGGTATATACCCAAAGAAATATAAATTGTTCTATCATGAAGACATGTGCACACATATGTTCATCAGAGTGCTCTTCACAATAGCAAAGACATGAAATTAACCTAAATGCCTATTAATAGAAGACTGGATAAAGAAAATGTGGTGCATATACAATGGAGTACTATGCAGCCATAAAAAATCATGTCCTTTGAGAGATACTATTACTTTGGTTGATGAAACAAGGAATAAATGAAGAAATACATAACTTAAAATTTACTAAAGAAGACCTAAAATGTTGCTTATTCATTGGTATGGTTAGGTTTTGTGTCCCTACCCATATCTCATCTTTCATTGTAGTCCCCATATCCCCATGTGTCAAGGGAGAGATGAGTTAGAGGTAATTGAATCATGGGAGCATTTTGCCCATGCTGTTCTCCTGTGAGTGAGTTCTCATGAGATCTGACACTTTGATAAGGGGCTCTTTCTCATTTGCTTGGCACTTCTTCTTGCTGCCTTTTGAGGAAAGTGCCTTGCTTCCCCTTTGCTTTTCTGCCACTATTGTAAGCTGAAGTCTCCCCAGCCAGGCTGAATGATGAATCAATTAAATCTCTTTTCTTTATAAATGGCTAAGTCTTGAGCAGTTCTTTATAGCAGTATGAAAACAGGAGAATACATTCATATTGAAAAGGAGAATAAGGGATTAATAAGTAAGAAGATTAATAATAAGAGTTCAATAAGTAAACTTTTGATAACCAGAAATCAATTGATAATGCCTAAAATTCATAAACCACAAGAGTAGAAATGTATTCTTTTGAAATATGGAATATTATAAAAGGTAAAAGGAATTATCCTTGGGAGTGAGTTTTGGGATTAGTAGGAGTTGTTATTTTAAACCATTCTATACAATTTGATCTTTTTAGTTATGCAAATGATCTACATTGGGTCCAATTTTTTTTGCTTGGCCTTCTGTCATTTAGGAGTAAGAGGTCAAATCTAACCCATATGGTTAGGGAGGGAACACAGACTACTTTCTTTCCCACTTGTAACATCTACCTAAGTCAGACTATTTACTGTCTCTCAGTTATAACACAAACTCCCATGTATATAAATGGAGAGAGAATATCTCTGTGAGTGGAATGTTGTTAATCTACTGCCATGTTCCATCCTCTCACCAAATTAGCAGTGACTGATCTATAACTTGTACGGTAAAGTGCGTCATTAAACATGCCCAGTACTGTTTGACTTTATCAGGCTCCCTGCTTGGAACTTAATGGTCATCACTTCCTTTAGTCATCTTCTATTGCTCTTTGGATTATTAGCATATTCCTGTCCACTGTGCCTTCAACCATTTTAATGGGTTTGTGTTTCACAAATTGGCACAGATTAGGGTTTATGTCTTTAAAGAGATGAAATAGTTGTGCAGTGTACACTAGAGAAGCAGTTTCCAAATTTATCAGCTTCTTTTGTTTTCAAATAGTTTAATTTTTTATTCAACACCCTTTTTAATTCCCCCTCTACTGCCCCACCAGATAGCTTCTTCCAGGTAGGCACTAGGGCACAAAGATGAGTAAGACATGGGCTTGATGCTAGAAGAATACCTAGTCTAGTTATAGTAAATCCATTTTATCTTGATAAGTACCATAATTGGAATAAGGTAGCATGGGAGTGCTGAGGTAGAAAGAAATATAATTAAAAATTATGTGCTCTGTTAAAGCAGACTTTTTGGAATTTAGTCGATGTAGTTATATCATTAAACATGATCACTAATTTAAAAATAATTTACTACAGATAAATTAGTAATTCTTAAATAACTAAGTGATTTAGAGAAGCTAACTAGAGTTTACCGACTAGTGAAATAATAAATCTAGAATATAAATCCTTAATTTTGATGATAAATTAATGAAGTGATTTTCTAGTTTTCTCCTTATAAATAAACTCCAAGCTTTTCTACTTTTTCCTGAGAACTTGTCCTAACTAATCTTCACCTTTATTATTATTTTTATTATAGTCTTGTTGGATATAAAATCTACGTGTCTGCAGAGCAGACCACATACTAGCTACTCTCAAAAATAAGTCACAATGAAAAGTGTAAATTCTGAAGTAAGAAAGAATGGTTAGAAGTACTCAATAAGTATAAATGTGGTGTTTCATATGTAGTGTACCTTGATTTTGGAAGTTATATGCTAATTTTACAAAGGTAAGTTGCCATTTTTTAAATTGTAGTTTTCTAAAAAGCCATAATATTTTTGCCAACCTGTCTATAATATGTCTTTCAAATGCAATTACTAATCATTTACTGAATTGATTCCTGAAGTGAGAAAGCAAACATGATTCCTACCTTAGAATTTTAAGCTATATTGTATGGACAGATGCAAAGAAGACATGAATCGGTCAATATAATTAATTTGTTTCAGCAAGGGGTTAAGTGTTTTCCTAAATCAGTAACTAAGAGGTTTTTAACTATTCCTGGGTTTACATAAACTGCTTTGGGGTTACCAGTTATTAACAGGTACAGTTGTCGAAATGCCTAAATTAGTTTCTAACTCAGAGGATAGACTTGATCAAGAATGATAGTTTATATATAGGCCAGAAAAACTGCCCATGTCCTCTTTCCAAAGTGCCAGCTGCATGTATTTTTCCCTTACTACTCTACTGTAATCCTGAATTCTAGACCTTATGTAACATACTGGCCAGACCGCGACTGACTTTTAGTAAACAGAATTGAGTGTAAATAATATTTATGGCCTTGTGGACTATTTGGCTGAATCCACCTTAAAAGATAGCTTCATTATGCTTATACAGCAATGTTTCATCATCAACGGTAGCACAAAAGGACACTCAGACCAAGCCAAAAGAAAAGACAAAAGTGTAATTCACCAAGGAAAGAAATATATAAAGGAAGGTGACTAAACTGAGACTTTATACAACTGTTTATTTGTCATAAAACCATCTATGAGCTAAGATATAAGCACAAGCATTAAGTGAATAATGGTTGTTTTATTGTTTTTTCAACATTTTTAGTTGTATCTTAAAAAATACCAGATGCTATTCATATGATGCCAAACATATGGCTTTTGGCCGTGCTCTTGTGATCTGTAGTAGATTGCTATAATGTACAAGGCAGGGGGAAAAAGGCGATTTACAGATAGCCTGGGCTGAGTGCCTCACAGCTGGATCTAATTTTACTGAACTGATGGTCTCTTCCCTCCAGCACCTTCTATTTTATCAAATGCCACATACTGTTTTTTGAAGTGGTTCTTGTCGTCGTGAATACCACAGATGGGTAACACACAGGACATTTGGTTGTCAGTTTTCTGACTAGGGTCAGGACCTACTGTTCATGGTTAGGTGGAGGACGTATTTATAGGACTGCCCAAGGAAACTAATGAGTTTCAGCTGTCTGAGAGATAATGTGTGGGACATTGCTTACTTGGTTGATGTATTTGGAGGCCATTATAGTCATTTGGGTTTTAGGTGTGTCTTTTCTTTGTATCAGTTGCTAAGCTGACATTTCACCTGGAAAAAAGATGAAAAGGGTAAGAATAAATGCTAATAATTATTTTATTGCATGTGATTGCCTATTTACTTTTCTTCCACTCCTACTAGATTTTAAGCTTCTTGAGGGTAGAAAACTTCCTCTTTAACAATGAATAGTATGCATGTAGCTCTTGGGCTCGTACCTAATACGGAGTGAAATATCTGTTGAATGACTAGATGAAAAAGCAAACATTCAAAGATTTTTCATGGATTTGATGATTATGGAGGAAGAGGATGAATAGTCAATGAAAAAATGTAGATCTCATTCTGTTTCCTAATTTTTCCCCAAGACCTAATTTTCAAAGATCCATCTCTTTTTCTTTGAAACAATCTGTTTCTTGTAACTGTAACATAATACCCTGTGTGTGTTTGTTATCTTTTATCTATCACTGTATAACTGATGGATACCAAGAATGCTTCCAACTCACTTCCAACACAGGATAATTTCTAACTATCTCTACTGCTGCCATGACACTGAGATGTGGGACCACGTGGGAGACAATTACTATCTACAGTTGCAGATGAGTTGGTCACATTTTTAAATTTTACTGTAAGAATATTTTGTTTTTTTGTTAATAGGAATCATTTCCAAAGGTGTCTACCTCCTTAGGCTTCCTTTAGAAAACTAGGCACTGATTTCTGTCAAACATTTCTTGGGATTCTATTGTTTAAAACTGCCCTCTCTAGTTATGTCCCTAGAAAGAAGAATCCTTTTCTTTTCCTTTTCTGCAATTCTGTCTCATCCAGCCCTGAGAAAACTAATTTACATTACCAGGTCAACCACACACACACACACACACACACACACACACACACACACACACGTACGTCCAGTTGTCTTCATGGCTTTACTTTTTGAATTCCATAATACTCAACTCTAGCAAATCAAAACCCTTGGTATCCATGACCTTTCTTCTGTGTGTGTGTGTGTGTGTGTGTGTGTACCCACGTGTGCACGCATTTTCAATAGGAGAAAACACTCATGGGATAGAAAACCAGGAATGATGTAAAATCCAGTTAAGACCTCTAAATTTTATTCCCACTAAATATACATTATCTAATTCAATGTACATAAATACCTATTTTATAGATTTGGAAGATGAAACTCAGCTTAAATAATGTACCTAAGGCCCAAGGTTTCATAGTCAGTGGAAAAGGACTTTCAAATAAAAGTTTGACCCCAAATGCCCAAATTCATTTCACTCTGCTACAACACTGACCTGTAAGTAAAACGCTGCTGCCACAAATGCAAGTTATGATATATGTGTGCATTATAATGACACACACTGATCTTTGTAGACACGTTTTCTTACAGTTGTGATTCATTTTTTAGAATTCATAGGGAAGGACCACATATTTTGGCAAAAGCCAGAAAGCAAGCTGGGTTCCAATCTTGATTCATCACTCTTCTTCACAGTCTATAGTCAATCAATCATCAAATTCTAATTGTATTTCAAATCCGTCACATTTTGTCCGTCTCTACTGCAACCTGCCTAAAACCATACCTGGACATTCCTGGACTACTGCAATAGTTTGCTAACTGGTCTCATATCTATTTTTGTCTTCTTATGATCCATTATCCGCATTGGAACTAGCATATTCTTTTCTGAAAACTTTTTATTTTGAATTTTTCTGGGTACATAGTAGGTGTATATATTTATGAAACAAGAGATATTTTGTTACAGGCATCCAATATACAATAATCACACAAAGATAAATGGGTTATCCCTCCTCTCAAGCATTTATCCATTGTGTTACAAATTACTCTTTTAGTTATTTTAAAAGGTACAATTATGTTATTATTGACTATAGTTACCCCATTGTGCTGTTAAATACTAGATTTTAATTCTAACATTTTTTTTTCCGTTAATCATCCCCACTTCCCCAACAACTCCTAGCCCTACGCTACCCTTCCCAACCTTTGTTAACCATACTCCAACCATCTTCATGAATTCACTTGTTTAAATTTTTAGTTCCTACAAATAAGTGAGAACATGTGACATTTGTCTTTCTGCGCCTGGCTTATTTCACTTGACATAATGACCTCCAGTGCCATTTATGTTGTTACAAATGACATGATCTCATTCTTTTTTATGGCTGAAAAATACTCCATTGTGTATATGTATCACATTTTCTTTTGATGGACACTTAGGTTGCTTCCAAATCTTGGCTATTGTAAAAGAGTGCTGCAATTAACATGGGAGTAAAGATAACTCTTTAATATACTGATTTCCTTTCTTTGGGGTATATACCTAGCAGGATAATTGGTGGATAATACTACAGCTGTATTGCTACTTTGTGAAAACTTCCAAACTGTTCTTCATAGAGGTTTTACTAACATACATTCCCACCAACAGTGTACAGAGTTTCCCTTTTCTCCACATTCTTGCTCGCATTTGTTATTGTCTGTCTATCAATATCAGTCATTTTAATTGATGTGAAGTATTAGACCCTTGTAGAGAAATGCATTTCTCGGATGATCAGTGATGTTGAGCATCTTTTCATATAACAGTTTGCTATATGTGTGTCTTTTGGAAATATCTATTTAAATTTTTTCCTCATTTTCTAATCAGATTATTAGATTTTTTTCCTAATGAGTTGTTTGAGCTCCTTATATATTGTAGTTATTAATGTCTTTTCAGATACGTAGTTGACAAACATTTTCTTCCATTCTGTGGGTTGACTTTTGACTTCATTGATTGTTTCTTTTGCTGTGCAGAAGCTTTTTAACTTGTCATCACATTTGTCCATTTTTGCTTTCGTTGACTATGCTTGTGGCATATTACTCAAAAGCCTTTGCCCATTCCAATGTTCTGGAGAGTTTTCAATGTTTTCTTTTAGTACTTACATAGTTTGAAGTCTTAGATGTAAATCTTCAATATATTTTTAATTTGATTTTTTATATGGTGAGAGATAGGAGGCTAGTTTCATTCTTCTGCATATGGATATCTAGTTTTCCCATCACCACTTGTTGAAGAACTTGTCCTTTCTCCAATGTATGTTTTTGGCAATTTTGTCAAAAATGAGTTCATTGTAGATGTATGGATTTATTTCTTGGTTCTCTATATTGTTCCACTGACCCATATGTCTGTTTTTATCCCAGTACCATGCTGTTTTGATTACTACAGCTCTGTAGAATCATTTGAAATCAGGTAACGTGATTCCTCCAGTTTTGTTCTTTTTGCTTAGTATTGCTTTCACTATTCTAGGTCTTTTGTGATTCCATATAAATTTTAGGATATTTTTCCTATTTCTGTGAAGAATGTCATTGGTATTTTGTTAGGGATTGCATTGATTCTGTAGATTGCTTTGAGTGATGTGGAAGTATTAACAATATTGATTCTTCCAATCTTATGAACATAAAATATCTCTCTATTTTTTGTGTCCTCTTCAATTTCTTTCATCAGTGTTTTGTAGATTTTATTGTAGAGATTTTTCACTTTGGGTAAATTAATTCCTTGGTATTTAATTTTATTTCTGGCTATTGTAAATAGAATTACTTTCTTGATTTCTTTTTCAAATTGTTTGCAGTTGGCATATAAAAATACTATTGATTTTTGTATGTTGATTTGGTATCCTGCACATTTACTGAATTTGTTTATAAGTTTTAATACTCATTTGGTGGAGTAAGTTTTTCGTAAATATAAGATCCTATCACCTGGAAAGAAGGATAATTTGATTATTTCCTCTTCAATTTGGATATTATTTATTTACTTATTTTACTTTTTACTTTACGTGCAAATTATATCTGGCATTTCTCCACATGTTATCCCTTCCCACTCTCCCCACCCCCTGCTGTATCTCCCACACCCCCACAACTGCCCCCAGTGTGTGATGCTCCTCTCTGTAAGTCCACATGTTCTCATTGTTCAACACCCACTTATGAGTGAGAACATGCAGTGTTTGGTTGTCTGTTCTTCTGTTAGTTTGCTGAGAATGATGGTTTCCAGATTCATCCAAGTCCCTACAAAGGACACGAACTCATAGTTTTTTTATGACTGCAATAGGATTCCATGTGTATATGTACCACATTTTCTTTGCCCAGTCTGTCATTGATGGGCATTTGGGTTGGTTCCAGGTCTTTGCTATTGTACACAGGGCTGCAATAAACATACATGTGCATGTGTCTTAATAGGAGAACGATTTATAGTTCTTTGGGTGTACACCCAGTAATGGGATTGCTGGGTCAAATGGAATTTCTATTTCTAGATCCTTGAGAAATTGCCACACTATCTTCCACAATGGCTGAACTAATTTACACTCCCACCAGCTGTGTAAGAGTGTTCCTATTTATCCATATCCTCTCCAGCATCTATTGTCTCCAGATTTTTTAATGATCACTATTCTAACTGGCATGAGATGGTATCTCAATGTGGTTTTGATTTGCATTTCTCTAATAACCAATGATGATGAACATTTTTTCATATGTTTGTTGGCCTCATATATGTCTTCTTTTGAAAAGTGTCTGTTCCTATCCTTTGCCCACTTTTGAATGGGTTTGATTGTTTTTCTCTTGTAAATCTGTTTTAGTTCTTTGTAGATTCTGGATATAAGCCATTTGTCAGATGGGTATATTGCAAAAATTTTTTTCCTATTCCATTGGTTGCTGGTTCACTCTAATGATTGTTTCTTTTGCTGTGCAGAAGCTCTGAAGTTTCTTTAGATCCCATTTGTCTATTTTGGCTTTTGTTGCCAAAGCTTTTGTTGTTTTAGTCATGAAGTCTTTGCCTATGCCTATGTCCTGAATGGTTTTGCCTAGGTTTTCTTCTGCGGTTTTTATGGTGCTAGGTCTTATGTTTAAGTCTTTAATCCATCTGGAGTTAGTTTTAGTGTAAGGTGTCAGGACGGGGTCCAGTTTCTGCTTTCTGAACATGGCTAGCCAGTTTTCCCAACACCATTTATTAAACAGGGAATCCTTTCCCCATTACTTGTTTTTGTCAGGTTTGTCAAAGATCAGATGGTTGTAGATCTGTGGCATTGCCTCTGAGGCCTCTGTTCTGTTCCATTGGTCTGTATCTCTGTTTTGGTACTAGTATCATGCTGTTTGGATTACGGTAGCCTTGGAGTATAGTTTGAAGTCAGGTAGCATGATGACTGCAGCTTTGTTCACTTTGCTTAGAGTTGTCTTGGCTATGTGACTCCCTTTTGGTTCCATATGAAGTTTAAGGTGTTTTTTTCCAGTTCTGTGAAGAGGGTCATAGATAGCAAGATAGGATAGCGTTGAATGTATACATTACTTTGGGCAGTATGGCCATTTTCACAATATTGGTTCTTCCTAACTATGAGCATGGAACGTTTTTCCATCTGTTTGTGTCCTCTCTTATTTCCTTGAGCAGTGGTTCGTAGTTCTCCTTGAAGAGGTCCTTTACATCCTTTGTTAGTTGTATTCCTAGGTATTTTATTCTTTGTAGCAATTGTGAATAGGATCTCATTCTTGATTTGTTTCTCTTTTAGTCTGTTACTGGTGTATAGGAATACTTGTGATTTCTGCACATTGATTTTGTATCCTGAGACGTTGCTGAAGTTGCTTATCAGTTTGAGAAGATTTTGGGCTGAGACAATGGGGTCTTCTAGATATACAATCATATCATCTGCAAATAGAGACAGTTTGACTTCCTCCTTTCCTAACTGAATACCCTTTATTTCTTTTTCTTGCCTGACTGCTCTGGCTAGAACTTCCAATACTATATTGAATAGCAGTTGTGAGAGAGGGCATCTTTTTCTTGTACCTGATTTCAAAGGGAACTCCTTCAGCTTTTGCCCATTCAGTATGATATTGGCTGTAGGTTTGTCATATATAGCTTTTATCATTTTGAGATACGTTCCTTTGATACCTAGTTTATTGAGAATTTTTAGCATAAAGGGCTGTTGAATTTTGTCGAAGGCCTTCTCTGCATCTATTGAGATAATCATGTAGTTTTTGTCTTTGGTTCTGTTTATGTGGTGGATTATGTTTATAGACTTGTGTATGTTGAACCAGCCTTGCGTCCCTGGGATGAAGCCTACCTGATCATGATGGATAAGCTTTTTGATGTGCTGTTGCAATCAGTTTGCCAGTATTTTATTGAAGATTTTTGCATCAATGTTCATAATGGGTATTGGCCTCAAGTTTTCTTTTTTTGTTGAGTCTCTGCAGGGCTTTGGTATCAGGATGATGTTGGTCTCATAAAATGATTTGGGAAGGGTTCCCTCTTTTTATATTGTTTGGAATAGTTTCAGAAGGAGTATTACCAGCTCCTCTTTATATGTCTGGTATTATTTGGCTATGAACCCAACAGGACCTGGGCTTTTTTTGGTTGGTAGGTTATTTATTGCTTCCTGAACTTCAGCCCTTGTTACTGGTCTATTCAGGGTTTCAACTTCTTCCTGGTTTAGGCTTGGGAAGGTGTACCAGCCACTCCAAAAACATACCAAATGTTAAAGACCATTGACACAATGAAGAAACTGTGTCAACTAATAATCAAAACAACATCAAAATGGCAGGATCAAATTCACATAAAATAATATTAACCTTAAATGTAAATGGGCTAAATGCCCCAATCAAAAGACCCAGACTGGCAAATTGGGTAAAAAGTCTAAACCCATCTGTGTGCTGTATCCCGGAAACTCATCTCATGTGCAAGGACACACATGGGCTCAAAATAAAGGGATGGAGGAAGATTTTCCAACCAAATGGAGAGCAAAAGAAGCAGGAGTTGCAATTCTAGTCTCTGATAAAATAGACTTTAAAACAACAAAGATTAAAAGAGACAAAGAAAGGCATTACATAATGGTAAAAGGATCAATGCAACCAGAAGAGCTAACAATCCTAAATATATACACACCCAATACAGGAGCACCCAGATATGTAAAGGAAGTTCTTAATGACCTACAAAGAGACTAAGACTCCCACATGATAATAGTGGGAGACTTAATACTCTACTGTCAATATTAGACAGATCAACGAGACAAAATTAACAAGGACATCCGGGACTTGAACTTAGATCTGGGCCAAGCAAACCTAATAGACATCTGTGGAACTCTCCACCCCAAATCCACAGAATACACATTCTTCTCACCACCACATTGCACCTACTCTAAAATTGACCACATAATTAGAAATAAATCATCCTCAGCAAATGCAAAAGAATGGAAATCATAATAAACAGATTCTCAGACCACTGTGAAATCAAATCAGAACTCAGGATTATGAAACTAACTCAGAACTGCACAACTTTATGGAATCTGAACAACTGGCTCTTGAATGTTGACTGGATAAACAAGGAAATGAAGGCAGAAATAAAGATGTTCTTTGAAAGCAACAAGAATGAAGACACAACATACCAGATTCTCTAGGACACATTTAAAGCAGTGTCTAGAGGGAAATTTATAGCAATAAATGAGAAGCAAGGAAAGATCTAAAATTGACACCCTATCATCAATATTGAAAGAGCTAGAGGAGCAAGATCAAAAAACCTCAAAAGCTAGCAGAAGACAAGAAATAACTAAGATCAGAGCAGAACTGAAGGAGACAGAGACACAAAAAAACCTTAAAAAAATCCATGAATCCAGGAGCTGTTTTTTTGAAAAGATCAACAAAATAGACAGACCATTTGCAGATTAATAAAAAAGAAAAGAGAAGAATCAAAAAGAGAGAAGAATCAAATTTTGCCTCAAATAGAGGCAATAAAAAATGATAAAGAGGATATCACCACCAATTCCGCAGAAATACAAACTATCATCAGAGATTACACTAACCAACTCTATGTCCATAAACCAATAAGCCTGGAAGAAATGAATAAATTTCTTCAGCTTAATTATGTCTGCCGTCGAAGCTTTCTCTTGTATTTTTTTTTTATTTCATTCTTTGGATATTTAGCTGCAGGCTTTGTTTTTTTTTAAATTTCTTTTTGTTTTTGGATTTATCATTCATATTGTGTGTCAGTTGTTTTCCTGATTTTGTTGAGTTGTCCATCTGTATTTTCTTCTATCTCATTACATTTTCTTAATATTATTACTTTTAATACCTTGTCCATCAATTCATTTCTTTCCTTTTCATTGGGACCTGTTACTAGTGAATTACGTTTCTCTAGTGGTATCATATTTCCTTGCTTTTTCATATTTCCTGAGTCCCTGTGTTGATACCTGCATCAGATGGAACTATTATCTCTTCCAAATATTTTAGAGTGACTTTCATAGAGAAAGACTTTCACTTGCAGTTAGGCTTATGTGTGCCAATTAGGAAGGGTACAGGGACTCTGTTTCCAGATAGTTGCAGTGGTGTAGTCTCTGTGCAGTTTTTTCAGCTATGTGCAATGTCAACAATAACTGTGCATGGCTGAGGCTGTAGAAATCTGTGACATAGATTGTTAATGCCCTGGTTGTCAAGTGCTTTTGTGTCTTTCTATTCTTGTTTTTCCCACACTGGGGAGACCTAGCTGGAGGGATCCCTCCTGATGTCAGGTCTGAATTGACCTATAATCGGCTGCAGTACTGCTGAGTTTTAGGTATAGAAGTTTGAAGTAGCTGCGGGTTTGGGGTCCTAAACTTGATGTTTCATTAACCTATTGTGGCACATGGGCTTTAAGGTACAAGTTCACTCTCTGTGTCAGCGTTAGATGTGGGCTTCCCACAGGGTGAGGTTCTGTTATAATGAGGCATCTCCTGGATGCTTAGGCCCATTGACCAGGTTGTAGCTGTGATTCTACCTCTGGGGTGCAGGACACAGCACTGGTCTGGCTCCAGGGGTAAAGGAATGCTCCAGATGTTTGGAGGTTTGAGCCGAAGAAGCAGGATACAGCTTCAATTTGGGAACCTGAGCCAATAGTGATCAGTTGTAACTCAGGACCCGGAGATGAAGCACTGTGAAGCAACTGATTTTCTAAGGTTTTTGTTTACCTGGAATTATCTTTTCTTTTCCTTCCTTCCCTTCCTTCCTTCTTTCCTTTTCCTTTCTCCTTCCTTTTCCTTTCTGCTTCTTTCCCTCCCTCCCTCCCTCCCTCTTTCCTCCTTCCCCTTCCCTCCCTCCCTCCCTGCCTCCTTCTTTCTTTCCTTCCTTCCTTCCTTCCTTCCTTCC